>PVKS010019833.1:0-37776 GCA_004027875.1 Aplodontia rufa | reverse complement strand
AACTTGGAGGTGTAGGGAAGGGGATGGGGAGGGGGGAGGGTATACGAAGAACTCATAGGAGTCTGGTGATGGGGAAGATGGGGGAACCATTCCAGAAGCCGATGTTATTCCTACACTAGATACCCATTTAACACATGAGTTCTTCTGGGGGAAACTGCATTAGATGAAACCCATAGTAGCTTATCTATGTGTTAGCATTACTCCTGATTATCAAAGTTTATACACATTGATTGCTACAGTTTTGACAATGTTTCCCCCTTGTCTGTATCCTGTATCGCAATATACTTCTAATAAATGTGGGGAAAAAAAAAAGAAGTTTTTTGCTTTAGGAAATTGACTTTTCTTTTTTTCCTCAGTAATATAAGCCTCATTGATACTTTTCTTTTAATTTTGTCATTCTATTTCCATAGAAAATACTTTTATATTTCATCAACTCCATAAAAAAACAAGTTATACTTTCTAATGAAGTTTAAATGGAAGCTTACAGATCTTCAACTAGATAAGTGGACTGGATATATTTCATAATTTGTTATTTCAATATTATACAGATGCAAATAATCCTACCCTCCTTCCTTCCCTTCCTTCCTTTCTTCATTCCTTCCTCCTCCTTCCTTTCCTTTTTTCTCTCCCCTCTTTTCCTTTCATCCTTCCTTCCTTTTAGAAGTATTGACAAAGTATAACTTGTAATTGTAAACATAGGCTATTAGACTTTTCTCTGAAACTTTAAGTGATTTCAAAAGATAATTTAACTTATTTATGTAGATCAGTTATCTGACTTTTTTGGGGAGAGTTTTTAATATATGCAACTGAAATACCATTTAGTATGTAGAAATTAGACTTCACCTTGTAATATATGATAATTAATACTTAATATCAAAATGTGTAAATTAAGATGGCAATTATTTAAGGAATTTTATAAATGTGCTATTTAAAAATAATTTTTCCATGTACCACATTTCTAGTCATCAGAAATATTTTAGGGTTTTGCCTTCAGATTAAGATGAATCTTCCTTTAGTCATAATGTCCTAATAATGGCTTAGTGTTAGACATGAAATTATTTTTTGGAACTATTTCTCAATTCATTTCTTAAGAAAAATAATACAAGGCTATTTCTGAGAGGTACAGTTTTGTCATTCTATGGAGTTTGGTGGTTATAATGATTGGTGATAGTAGTGGTATTGGTGGTGAGAGGGATGGTAATGCTTTTGCCATCTCAATAGCAATGTGCCTATGATCTGAGAATATTAGCACATTTTAAATTTATAGTGATTTATTTTTATAGCATTTTCTTCATGTGTCATAATTTATAATTTTTAAAAATTATTGTTAATATTGGAAATCCTGTGCCTTTTGGTAAAGGCAAAATAATAAAATATTTCCAATTTCATAATTAACTATTCTCTGGTCAATCAAGGGTTAAAGCTATTCTAGGGCTTATGAATGAAATTTAAATTTGGAAACTGCTCTGGCTTTTGTAGAGAGGAAACAATAGAATTAAAAACAGTGAAGTATACAATATCATTCTAATATGGAAAATAATCTCATGAGAGTGGTTAGTTTGTACCTGTACTTTCATAATGGCTCAAGCAAAAGAATAGCATATATTTATTGTTAAAAATAATGTCAGACCAAAGGATGGGCAGATAATTATGTAATTGAAAAGGGAATCAGCTTGTGAGTGTTTAGGGCTCAGTAAAATTTCATATCTGTATTTGAAATAAATGATAAAGGAATGAATTTCTTTGTAAAAATTAATAATAAAACTGATTTTTGTCACCTTAATGTTATAAATTGAAATAAAAACCTTGATGACTTTTCTATTATCTTTTGCTGCACATATATAGATAATAGGTTCCCATCATTATTTTTTAAAAGGAATTTTTCTATTAGAAGACATTCTTAGTTTTTTTAACAACTATTCATCATATGTTACACATATAAGTGTAAAATGTTTTCATTATGCTTATTTTAAGCCATTTAGAATGACCTCAACTTGGGAAATAATTGAGTTTACCTGAATCCATGTTACTGGGGAAGGCACACTGAGATAGTTGGAAGGGTGCTTATGAATTTGTACTCTTGAGAGTTAGGTCCTAGACTTGCTGTATCCATTGTGGTACTATACTGGTTAGCCACATGTATTTATTAACTTTTGAGATGCGGCTAGTTAAAATTCTCAAGACAGTAAGAATAAAAGAACATATACTATGCCATTAAAATAATACTAATTGTATGTTGAAATGAAAATATTTTGTATGTATAGGTTTAAATAAAACATCAAATTAATTTCATCTGCTTCCTTTGAATTCTTGAAAAATGTGGCTATTAGAAAATTTAAAATTTCTTGTGTGATTCACATTTTTGGCTTGCACTGTATTTCTGTTGGGTATCATTGCCCTAACTGGTTCCTTAATTGTTAGGCTGCATGTTTTTTCACTGATATGAAAGGAATTAGACTAAAACAAACTTAAAAGCCTTTTTTAGTTTCAAAATCTCATCCCCCTGTGAATTATTTAGGTTGCTCCTTCTCAAAATATTTATATTTCATTCAGCTATGTTTTACCTTGAAAGATACCTGCAAGGCTATGCAAGGGAGGGAACTGGCCCACAATAAATTGTTATGTGTGCAGCAACACTTTATCATGTAAAACTATAATGCACCAATAAAAAAGACACCTGCAATATTGGACATCATTATGGTGCTTTGCCAACCATTTGGGACTATTCCACATCAAGTGTATCAGTCACTTCCATTTGGCATTTATTCTGACACAAATAAACTAATTTTTACTTAATGGATTTCATATATTCTTTGAAATGTTTAATTTCAAATGTTCTGGTTTTAAAGTAAATATTTCTGTTGAACCCTGAGGGACTCATTTTACCGTCATTACTCATTTTTCCTGGCATACCCAGAAACTATGATAATGAAAATTTGTATTACTGTGCCTTTGTGCTTAGTTTATCCTTAGCAAAGTACTTAATAAAAGTAAGCACTTATAAATATCCAGAAAGTGATAGGACTTTATTTGGGACATTTCCCTATTTTTATAGAGGTAGGTATGGGAAATGTTCTACTAATATAAAAATTCAGAACATGTTAATGGCTACCTAACACTAACACATGTAAGCATTATAAGATATTTAAAACACATTTCATTTTTAGATGTTAATGCATTTTACTTCAAGGATTTGTTTGTAGTTCAGAATGTTAGGAAGCTTCAAAGCAGAGTTCAGATGATTATTACTTCTTTGTACATAAATGATTAAAACCTAAGATTATCAGAAACCTGAAATTATAGATCTCTGACTCTGTCACCACTGCTACCCCCACCACCTGCCAAGTGAATAACTTTGGGGAGATCACTTTTTATCTCTAAGCTTTCTAGCCTTACTAAGTTCTCAGTGTTATACACATAAAATAAGATTATATAATACGCATGATTACTCACAGAACTGTATACATGTAAAGTATTTGAGGTGGAGCTATAGTTTTGTCCTTAATATATCGAATCTATCACCCTACTGTCCTACACACCAGATTGTAAGTAATGTAGAAATCTGGTTGCGGGCACCAGACTTCTGTCTATATTCACCCAGATTCATCATTAGCCTACTTGGACCATCCACTCCTGTTTTCTATACTTCCTAGCTCTCCAGTCCCTTTAGCTCTGTTCTCTGTCTCTTAATAGTCTCTCATCTAAGGTTTCCTATTCTGACAGGAATTTGGATGCATGTCCCCTGCTCTGACCCATGCCTGCCTCTGACATAAGTTTGGATTCATGTCTTCCTCTCGATTTATGCAGCATAGCTCTGGGTGAGAAGCACTTGTTTAGCTAACTTCAGGCTTATACTATCCAGACTAATTCAAAGGTACCCAAGTATTTTTAGGATGCTGAAGTAAGTTTTACTGATATGTTAAATTGGAACTCAATGTAGGTTAAATAAAACCAGGTCAATCCCAATATGTGGTTTTCCTCCAAACAGCAAGATTTTTAGAACAAATAAAGAGAGAAGGCAAAGATTACATTGCAGCTTAGAGTGTCCAATTTGCAATCTTGTTATGTGAAAGCTGATCAAAACCAAGGTATGGTCTGAAATAGAATACATATGAAACGTGTTTAGTTCAGGAAGTTAGGAAATTTCTAAATGTGCCTGAAACCATGTCAGAGGTGAATGTTCGAATTCAATTATATAGTAAGCAAGTCCTATATGATATAACTCCATTTTGTTTTATAGGCTTCTTCATATTTTCTCCCCTTCAATCATGTCAAGGGCCAGAAAATTGAGTATGTTCTATATTTTTTAGTGTATTTTTACCTTTTTCTTTTCTTTCTTTTTTTTTTTTTTTTTTTTTTTTTTTTTTTTTTTTTTTTTTTTTTTTTTTTTTTTTTTTTTTTTTTTTTTTTTTTTTTTACATTTTCATATCTTATTTCCTCTATTTGGAATCTCTTTCCTCTCATGACTGGAAACCGTCTATCATACTTGGTCTTTAAAAATCAGGTCATTTTGTGCAAAGCCTCGATTTTCTCCTTTTCCTTTCCTGTCACACATAAGTAATTCCTCCTTCTTCTTAGTTCTTTCTGCAGCTTTGGCATGCTCCTAATTTTGTATAGTTTTGTGTTAATATCTTAGACTTATTATTGCCTCATTTGATGTAAGGGGAATTACGGACTAGATATTTATGTCCTCCAGAAATTAGGTTTAGTGATGGGTTTAGGAGTGGCCTTTGGGAAATAATGGCATTTAGATGAGGTCATGTGGATGGAACCCCATGATAAATTGAGTGTCCTTATGTATAAAGGAAGAGTTACTGGAGCTTTCTGGTCTGTCTCCACCAAGTGAGGTGCAGAGAAAAGGTGGTTACCTGCAAGCCAGAAAGAAGGCCTTCTCACCAAGAATTAAATCTTCCAGCACCTTGATCTTGGATTTCCCAGCTTCTAGAACAGTGAGAAATAAATGTCTGTGATTTACCCCTATTATATTTTATTATAGCAGTACAAGCTAACATAGAGAGGAGTATTATGTTCTACTTAGAGCACAATAGTTTTAGCATATGTGGAATCAACCTGTCAATTGAGATTGTGTTGAATTTGTAAACCATTTTGAGGAGAATTGACATTTTTACAATATCAGGTTTTCTCAACCCTGAAGATGATGTATCCTCCAGTTGTTTGGTTTTTCTTTAATTTCTCTCAGCATTGCTTTAAATTTCTCAATTCATAGATTTCACACATCTTTATCCTATTTATCCCTCAATATTATATATTCATGATAATATGCTAAATAGAAACAGTTTTTATTCAATTTCAACTGTTTGTTGGTAGCACTTAGAAATTTTAAAGTACTGTTTTAAAAAAAAATTAAACGTTGTTCATATATCCTGTCATCCTGATAAACTTTTTTGTTAGTTCTAGAAACTTTTATAGATTGTATTGGATTTTCTACATAATTATGTTATCATTCTTTTAATTTCTTTTTAATATGAATGCCTTCATTTTTTCTTTCTTGTCTTTTTTTTCACCCCTTGCTTTATATTTTTTTTTATCCAGTACAATGATGAATAGAAGTGGTGTGAGAAGACATTCTTGCTTTATTTCTGATTTTAGGGACAAAGTTTTCAGTCATTTTCTATTAAATATAATGTTAGCTATCTGTTGTTTTGTGTGTATATGAGTGCGTGTATGTGTGTGTGTGTGTGTGTGTGTGTGTGTGTGTATGTATGTGTGTATCCCCCCCCTTTAATCAGGTATTGATTTTGGATTTTTTTTCCAAATGCTTTTCCTGCACCTATTGAGATGATTGTGTTCTGATTTATTGATACGATAAGTAACAAGGGTTAACTTCTGAGTAATAATCCATCATTGTGTTTCTAGAATACACTCTATTTGTTCATAATGTATTATCTTTTATTCTTGGTAACTAAAAGTTTAATAATTTTAAAATTTTCTTTTTCTATATCTTTTTCTGATTTTGATATTAGGGTAATGTTGATCTCATATGTTGGAAGTATTCCCTCATATTCAAGTTTATACAAGAGTTTATATAGAATTGGTGTTATTTTCTCTTGAAATATTTGAATGTTTGGTGGAATTCAGCAGTAAAGAGACTTATTCCTGGAATAATTATTGCTTCTTAATTTTTGTATGGGAAAGGTTTTAGGTGTAAATTTAATCTCTATAATAGGTATAGGGATATTCAGACTCCCATCTTTTTAGCAAGATTTTTAATTTTTTCTTTCAATTAATTCATCCATTTTATCTAATTTATCAGGTTTATTCCCATGAAGGTGTTCATATTTCCTTATCCACCCCCAAATATACACATATCTATTCTGAAATAATGTAACCTTCATTCCTAATTTTGGTGATTTGAGTCTTTTTGTTTTTTCATGATTGAATGGCTACAGACTTAATCATACTGATCTCAAAGCACTAGTTTTTTGTTTCATTCATTGGTCATTGGTTTTCTGTTTTCTGTTTTTTTATTTAATTAATTTTCAATTTGATATTTATTTTTCTATTGCCTTTGTGCTTTGTTATTCTTAATTTTATGCTTTCTCTGAGGACATTGAGACCCTCACCTGTATTTAATATTGATATTTAGGGTTATGAATGTTTCCCTATGTACTGCATTATCTGAAATGCACACATTTTGGAATGTTGTGTTTTAATTTTAGTCAGTTGTATATAGTGTCTAATTTCAATTTCTTCTTTGACCCATGGACTACCTACATGTGTGTAATTTAATTTCCAAATATTTGAGAATTTTTCAGGTATCTTTCTGTCATGGATTTCTAATTTAACTCCATTAAAATTATAAGAGCATATTAGTGTGATTTGAATCCTTTTAATTTCTATTGAGAATTATTGTATGGTCCAAGATGTTGTTTATTGTAAATATTCCATGTGCATGTGAAAAAAGAATTGTGTGTTCTGTTATTGGTTGGTGACCTATCTTATAAATGTCAGTTGGTTATTCAGTTGGTTACTGATTTTTCTTCATTTATTCTATTAATCATTTAGATACTAATGTTGAAATCTCAATTGTTGTGGACTTGTGTATTTATTTATGCAGTTCTATAGTTTTTGAATCTTTGTTGCTAGGTGTATAAATGTCTAGAGTAATTATGTGCTTTTAATGAATCAATCCTTTAATCTGTATGAAACCCTCTTTATTCTTAGTAATTATTATGGTTTATATATGAGGGATCCCTTAAAAGCTCATGTGTGGGACAATGCAAGAATGTTTTGGGGTGAAATGATAGGTTATGACAGCTGTAACCTAATCAGTAGATTAATCCACTGATATGGATTAACTGGATGGTAACTGGTGGCCGGTAGTTTGTGGTTGGAGGAAGTAGATCACTGAGGGCATGCCTTTAGGGTATATATTTTGTCACTGGTTAGCGAAGCTCTCTTGTTGCTTCCTGGTTGCTGCATTCTGAGCTGTTTTCCTCTGCTGTGCACCTTCACCATGATGTTCTGCCTCATCTGGGTCCCAGAGGTATGGAGTCAGCTGACCATGGACTGAACCTCTGAAACAACAAGCCAAAATATACTTTTCCTTCTCTGCATTGTTCTTGTTAGGACTTTTGGTCATATTGATGCAAAGCTAACTAAAACAATAATGTAATTTTCTTTGAAATCTACTTTGGTAATAATATGGCTATACCAATTTTCTTATATTAGTATTAATATGGTATATATTCTGCCATTCCTTTTTTTTTTAAAGAGAGAGGGACAGTGAGAGAGAGAGAGAGAGAGAGAGAATCTATTTTATTTAGATTTTCATGTGGTTTTTGTTGCTCCAAGACTTCATTGTGTACGTGGTGTTGGGATTTTAACTTGGGTCCTTACACATGCCGGGCAAGTGCTGTAACTGTTGAGCCACCACTCCAGCCCTATTCTGCCATTGTTTTAAGTTTTGCTTTTTGTGTGTCTTTTTATTTAAAAAAAGACATTCATTGTTGATTTTTAAAATTTGATGCGATGGCTATTGATTTTTTATTATGTGCATTTAGACCCTTGACATTTAATATAAATACAAATATGGCTGGATTTAAATATATCATCTTGTTTGCTTTATATTGTTGGCTTATTTGTTGTAACCATTTTAGTGGTTGACTTTGAGATTTATAATGTACACATTTAATTTATCCCCATGTATCCTTTAAGTCCTTATTTGTTAATTCATGAATATTATAAGAATAAAGCATTATTTTTGTTTTTTCCTTATGATATTTATGTCCTTCTATTTACATTGATGTGTGTGTGAATCCCACAATACATTATTATAAATTTTCTATTCAATAATACATTATTTTTTTTAAGAGAAAGGGGCAGCGAAAGAGAAAGAGAGGATGAATTTTATTTAGTCTTTCATGTGGCTTTCATTGCTCCAACACTTTGTTGTATTCGTGGTGCTGGGGTTCAAACCTGCATCCTTGAGCATGCCAGGCAAGCACCATAACCACTGAGCCACCACCCAAGTCCCCCATTATCTTTTTAAAATAATTCAAAAATAGGAAAAAACTCTAGTATGTTTATGCTCATGTTTATCATTTTTTGTACTGTTCCTTTTTGTTCATCCATATTTCCATCTGGTAGAACTTTCTTTGTGTCTAAAGAACTTTTTTCATATTTCTTGCAGTGCAATTCTGCTAGAGTTGAAATTCTTTAAGTATACTGAAAAGTATTTAAGTATTTATATCTGAAAAAGTTGTCATCTCACTTTTGTTTTTGAGAGATATTTTACTGAGAATAAAAGTTTGATAGTTTTTTTTCTTTCTGTACTTTGTATTTTTCCACTACCTGTGGTTTGCATTTCCCATTGAGAAGTATGGTGTCAATTTACCTATGTTTACTTAACATAAGGTGTAATTGTTTTAATTACTTTTATAGTCCTCTTCATTCCTGTTTTAAATAATTTAATTATAATTTGCTTTGATATATATTGTCTCACAGCTCATCGATGTTTTGTTCATTTTCCTTTTTAGAGCTTTTTTTCTATTTGATTTTAGATAGTTTCTATTGCTGTGTTTTCACATTCACTATTTATTTTTCTGTATTATATAATTATATGTCAATCCCATATATTATGTTTTAATCTCATATGTTATATATAATTTATAGAAGTTTAATTTTTTAAAATCTTACAAGTTTTTACTAACATGCCCAGTTTTGCTTCTGTCTTCTTGAAAATAGAGAATACAGTTATAAAGATCCTTTTTTTTTTTTTTTTAAAGAATTTACTTGGGGCTGGAGCGGTGGCTCAGCGGTTTTGGCGCTTGCCTGGCAAGCACAAGGA
This sequence comes from Aplodontia rufa, assembly GCA_004027875.1. Lineage (NCBI taxonomy): Eukaryota > Metazoa > Chordata > Mammalia > Rodentia > Aplodontiidae > Aplodontia > Aplodontia rufa. The sequence goes on along the minus strand of PVKS010019833.1, from coordinate 28,466 downwards.
CTCGGATTCAAACCCCAGCACCACGTACACAGCTGAGTGTTGGAGCAACTAAGGGCATGTGAAAAAAACTAAATAAAGTTAGTTCTCTCTTTCTCTGTCTCTCTCACTGTCCCTCTCTCTTAAAAAAAAAAAAAAAGAATTTACTTTAAGAGAGAGGGACAGTGAGAGAGACAGAGAGAGAAACAACTTTTATTTAGTTTTTCACATGGCTTTAGTTGCTCCAACACAGTTGTGTACATGGTGCTGGGGTTTGAACCCAGGTCCTCATGCTTGCCAGGCAAGCACTGAAACCGCTGAGCCACCACTCCAGCCCCTATAAAGATTCTTGTATGCCCTTGTCTACTAATTTCATCAACTCTGTCCTTTTTAAGTCTTTCTTTTTGATGGATTTTTCTTTTTATAGGGTGTGTCAAGAGATTGAATTATGACAAATTTAGCTTAAAGGTCTTAATTGACATTTATTTGTGATTCTAAAATTGGGCAACAGTTCATTCTGTAAAATATAATGAGCTGAGCAGAGGACATTAGCATCATAGGAAGAAAATGGTTGAAAAGAGGTGGAACAGAGAACAAAATATGAATTCGTTGTCTCAACATTACTTACCTTGCAAAGATTAAGGCAGAGGGGATTTCCTTATCATGCAAGCTAAAACTGATATGTTTGGAATTATCTTCCTCTGTCCTAATTTCTTGAAAATTCAGATAAAATAATTTTGTTTTGCCCTAATGAAATGTGGGATTTTGGCATATGTGACTCCATTTTGGTTGATCTGTTTAACTAGTACAGGAACTCAGTCCGAAGAAATGGTCTCTTGTACATTTTATTTAACAGTATATTTTCTCGTTTGTCTTTGTATGCATTATAATTATTGATTGGATGATAGACATTGTGAAATTTATGATGTTCATTGCTGAATTTTTTTTTTTGTATCTTCGTCAGTATCAAAGTTAATATCTTGACTTTTGTTTTGGGATGCAGTGGAGTTACTGGAAAATAGTTTGATCCTTAAAAGCAAGTCTTAGTAAGCAATACAGAGAAGACTTTATTCTATGGAAAATTTTTCCTACTACTTATATTAATACCCTTTGAATACACTCCATGGTGCCCCCTAAGTTATAAGTTTTTTCAATTCTGGCTAATTGAAATATAAACTCTTCCTAGACATGTGTGAGAGGTTATTTCCCTCAGGTATCTTTCATCATATGCATGTGCTCAGCTGAGAATACAAGAGGTATTCTCCATATCTTTCAGCACTTTGTATGTCTTTCTCCTTTTAATATTGTGAACTATTTCTGCCATGGCATTTTTGGATACCATATTCCATTTCCTCAACTCAAGGAGACTGCCTGGATTCTTCTCCATTATCCCTCCTTACTTTGCCACATGGAAAATCTTTTCAGGTAGTAAGAAGGACACAATACTTGGTCTCCTTTAATTTGTTTCCTTCCTCTTAGGAATCACTGTTCTATACTACCTGGTCTCATACATCTCATAATTATTATGCCATGTATATTTTTAAATATTTTAGATGCTCTAGACTGGGGAATGTATCTTGCCCAGAATTAGAAATTCTTTCCTTCTATTTAGACTACATGATGAGAATAATGATGTATAATATCTGTTAATACTTAAAATGTGGATGATCAGTGTCCTTTGATTGGTAAAGTCATAGGATTTGTTATAGAATATTGTCATCATGAAGATGTAGGCCATATCCAAATGGGTGTACACACACTAAATGATTTGGCTGAATCGGCCAATTTAAACACTTATTTAATCCCATAAAAATCAATTTTCTTCTTTAAATCAATTAATCATTTTATTGATTTAACTAAATTGAATAGTTTTCTAAGCGTAAGTATAGTCTAATAAATATAATGGTAGTATTTCTACCAAAGGGTATGGATGCTGAAAACTGCAGATTTCCACTCCAGTAGTAAATAAGGCCTATAGTAATATTCTGGTTGATGCATCAGTGCTTTTAAAAAGTAACCTTTAAAAAATGTGTAGAAATTATTTTACAGGAATAAAAAGGAAGAATAGACATGGGGAAAATTATAGAATACTTTTTAGAAGTATTCTAAATATTTAGTAATTATAGAAGTATTTAGAAGTAATTCTAAGTATTTAGTAATTATAGAAGTTTTTAGAAGTAATTTTTTAACTACGAGTGTATGAATGAATTGCAGTTAAGCATGTGCGCATGTGTGTGTGTGTTTGTGTTTTGGGTGGGAAGGTGGGGAGTTGGGCCTGGGTACACTGTGTCTTAAAGTTAAAAGTGGCACAAAGAGAATGATTTGAGTAGGGTGTGTTAGTCAACTTTTCATCACTGTGACCAAAGTGCCTGATAAGGACAACTTAGAGGAGGAAAGATTTATTTGGGCTCATGATTTTAAAGGTTTGAGTCCATGGTGACTGGCTCCAAGGCAGAACATGATGGCAGAAGGGTGTGGTGGAGGAAACCTGCTCCTGTTAATCAGGAAGCCAGAGAGGGAAAGAGAGGGAGGAAGGGAAGGAGAAAGAAGAGAGAGAGAGAGAGCATGCGTGCACTCCCAGAGGAGAAGGAGAAAGAGTGGAAGGAAGGGAGGAAGGCAGAAAGAAGCCAGGGAGAAGATAAACTCTTTTAGGGCAAGTCTAAAGTGACCTATATCCTCCAGCTAGGTCCCAGCTCCCAGTAGTCCATCCAGCTATCAATGGATTTATTCACTGGTCAGAGCTCTCAAGATATAATCATTGCCTTTAAGCTTCGCCTCTTAATCTTGCTGCATTGGGTACTATCCTGTCAATGCATGCACTTTGTGGGGGGACATTCCAGATCAAAATCATAACAGGGGAATCTCAACTCTGAACACATGCAGCCTACTTGTAAACAATATTATCAAGGGCTCTATGGGACATTCATTTTTTGCAGCATTGTTTGTCATTATAGGAACTATATCAGTGATCCTAATAGCCATTAAAATTACTACCATTATTTTTGAAATATCACACTATGTATCTATATTCAGTAATGGGTAAAGTTATCATAATATATTGCCAGAAAATAAGTGAATTAAATACTATATGTATAAAATAATATTACCATATAACTATTACAATCACATTATATTTATGTATTTATGTGAGTCTCACTTTTAGTGACATGCACTATTTCATTAATAGTGTTGGGAGAGGAGGGAATTTTTACTTTTTACTTTATGACATTCTTTACTGCCTGAAATTTTGCAGTTATTATATTTTGTAGTTTATAGTGTGGTTTTCTAAAATGGTAAGTTCTGGTTCTAGCCTAAGCAATTTTCAGTAGCTTTGAAAATGTGCACAGAAAGTGTTTTGGAATAAAATGTACCCAAGAGAATTGTGTTTATTTTATTCATTTGCTGCTCAAGCTTAATTGCTGCCCTGTCCGAATCTTTGTAAACATTCCGCTTTGAATGTTCTACCATGGGTTCTTAGATTGAGGGATTTGTTATTGTTGTTGTTGTTGTTTGGTACTAGAGGTTGAACCCAAACATGATTAACCACTGAGCCACATCCCCAGCACCCGTTTTTTTTTTTCTTCTATATTTTGAGGCAGGGTCTCACTAAGTTGTTTAGGACCTTGCTAAGTTGCTAAAGCTGGTGTCAAACTTGCAATCCTATTGCTTCAGCCTCCTGAGTCTCTGAGATTACAGGCATACAACTCACCCAACACTGTAAGTATTTTATGAGAATGGAGGCAAAATTTAAAAAGAAGGTGTACATCCTAGGTAAATTTGTGTGTATATTTCTTACAAAGATTAAATATAAGAAATGTTTTGATAGCTCATGGATTTCCTTAGTGATAGCTGAGTTAAATAAGAACCTCACGGTGATAACCCTTACAAAACTGAAATATGATGCCCTTTTCTTCTTGTCCATTTAGGGTTGGTTGCCTAATAGAATCTTAATCACTATCAACCATAAACAGAGAAATAAAACTTTTTTTTTTGTCCTTAGAGAAAATACAGTTTCAGAGTTTTAGTTTGATCATGTTCTTAGAATGTTTCCTTTGCCAATCACAGATGGCTGGGGCCATATTTTCATGTTTCAGAAGAAGGAAGTATCCACATTCCAATAAGAAGAGGTATCTATCTACTTGTATGTATAGACTCACAGGCATTTAAATGACCATAGTATACAAAGTACCTTATAAACACTTTGAAATGTAGAACTCATTTTATTCACAGAGGTATCATTTCTCTTTAAACATTTTCTTGTTTTAGGAAATTTATGTTTTATATTGGAATATATAGGAAATTCTTCTATATTGGAATTTTATCAAGATGAGAAATGCAGAATTTTGCATTTACTTGAATATCTCTGAACATCAAAATGATCACTTATAAGGGTTCAAAAACAATGCTTATTGAGTTATTGGTTCATTGAAATCCCCCAAAAAACCGATATCAGGATTTTATTGGGTGATATTTAATACTTAAGGAAAAAGGCAAGTATTTTATATTTTATTTGCAAGGAATAACCAATGTAGCATTGTTTTAATGTCTTTCACAGAAGCAAAGAATTTTGTATACCCTCTAAAGTTGTTTTCATTTGGCTTTATTTTAAATAAAAATGAAGACATCATATTCTTTTCTAAAAGTCCCAAATAGAAATGTGAAACTCTCAAGCAAATGATAAGAAGTTAATATCCAATTATAGATTGAAATATTTCAAATTACTAACTATAAAGTTTGAAATAGAGTTGCTGTATCAGAGATAATAATTTGGTTGTACAAATACAAATCAGAATTAGGGTATTTTCTTGCTTAAAAAAGCAATGGTAGGTTATTATATAGAACCGAAAAATATTCTTTTTATAGAGTATTAATCCCCTGGAACCAAATACCTGGCTGGTCTAAAATGCCATAGATGAGAATTTAATTTAAAATATTAATAGATGGGCTCTGTCCCCAGTTGACTGGAAATGTAAATCTATTTAAGAGGAAGGCACTATTAACAAAGCCTCAAGTTTTCCCATGGATATTTACCATCAAAATCACAAAACACACAAGAACATAGAGGACCCAAAGTATTACACTGGAATAATCAGATATAAATTAGAAATATATATGTTTAATGTGAACAAAATTAATTAGAGCAATTAAAAATAAAAGAAGTAAATTAGAAAGATAAATTGGACAAAGCCAAAACAAACAGAATTATTACAAATTTAAAGTATAATTAGAACAATATACTATACAATGAGTATATCTAATTAGAGAAATAGTGAAATATAGATTTGAAGAAATTTCCATTAATGTAGAATGAAGAGATAAAGAGATGTGACACAAGAAAGAAGGATTAATTTTTATGTTGAAAATTGATTGGCAAATATGTCATTACTATTATTAGATATAAGAAATATACCAATATTTTGTGGTATTATGACAATTAAAGCAATTTCTACTCTAAAAAAAAGAAAGAAAGAAGGATTAAGGTGCATTAAGGACCAATTTGAAATAGATATTTAATTGGAGTTCCTGAATGAAATAATGAGTAGATATAGTATTTGAAAATATAATAATAGCTAAGACTTTTCCAGATATGATTAGGGAAGCATCCATAAATAAACCATACCAAATCTAAACGCAGAATCTCCTTAGTGGAACAACAAAGGGAGAGATCATTAACATGGCTCAAAAAGACAGATTACCCCAAACAATTAGAATGTCTGCTGGCTTCATAGTAGCTACAACAGAAGACTGTGCTGTTGTCTTTGAAGTGAATGTTATTTTGAGACTTGTAAACATAGTGAAATATATAACAAGAATGAAGATAAATTGAAAAGAGATTTTTCAGAGTAACATAAATCAAAGAACCATCTAAAGATCATTGAGAAGGAGGAAATTATGTATTGAAAAATCAAAAGCCAAAATAGAAATGTGGAGTAAAAATACTTGTAAAATATATGGAAAAAATCTAAATAATGATCATATTTTTAAAAGATGCCTAATTTTTGTGTCCAAAGGTAGCTAAAATACTGGTTAGTGACACATATGAGAGAAAAGAGATGATTACTAATAAAGTATTCTAATGTCCTCAGTTGTTCAAAGGAAGTTAAACACATCATGTAACTTCAGATATTTTTAGATTAGCATTGAGATAACAGAATATAAATTTCAAATAAGTAAATTAAATGAATTGAGGAAAAATTTAATTAATATAAAGGAATTTTTTAAAAAGGAAGAAAAATCATATCAGATAAGCCTGAAATACAATACTAAAAACAAATCCAAATATATATATCAGCATTTATAATAAATGCATTTGGGTGAACTTGCTAATTAAAAAACAAAGACTATCAGAGTAGAGGGATATTTAAATATATAGAAAATTTGAGGCCAGGTATAGTGGTGCATGCCAGTAATCCCAGCAACTCTGGGGGCTGAGGTAGGAAGATTGACAGTTTCAAGCCAGCCTGAGCAACTTAGTGAGGTCCTAAGCCCCTATCTCAAAATAAAAAGGGGTGAGGATGTGGCTAAATGGTTAAGCACTCTCAGGTTCAATACCAAAGGAAGAAAATATAGAAATTTTGAAGTTAAAAAATAGGGAAAATATACACTAACCAAATATCAACCAAAACAAATGGTATACTTATGATTATGTCATTAAAAATAGCATTTAAAGCAAGTACATTACTAGAGTTAACAAATTAAAACTTTACTTATATCTAATATGAATTTCAAATATAAGATAACAAAATTCACAAATCCTAGACCATAGTGAGACTTTGAAATACATCTCTAATAGTAATTCATATAAGAAGCTAAAAATTATTTGAAAATATAGAGGATCTGAAGAATTGCTAGGGTGGTTAGTTAGCATGAAGTAACCTGACAATACTACAGGAAGTGCTTAGACTAATCAGAAGCCTGTTCCCGGCCACTACAAGCTTTAAATATGTTTATGTTGGATTATCATGGAAGGGTTTTTTAAATAGATGTTAGAAATGATTTTTTTCCTTAGTGAAATAAGTCCAAAATATGTGAATTGGTTAGAAATATTGAATAGACATCTCCACTCTAAAATGAAGAGGGTTTAAAAATTGAGGCTATCTCAACTATTGTACCAGGCTTTGGGGAAACTTTATCCTTTCCTCTGTTCAGCCATGTTCAGGGCACGGTGTCACTTGAACACATTGGAAGGTTGGCTAAATACTTGGGCTAGTTTGATGTTGAATTTGCTTGAGTTGAGTATTTCATACAAGATTCTTGCCAGGACCCTTAAATAGGCAGAGAGTCTGGGACTTCATTGACCTTAGAGAACAGCCTGTGTGACTGACTTTATGCCTACTTACAAATTCACTTTTGTATCTATGGTTAAATCCAGTCTCAGATTTTTTTTTTTTTAAAGAGGAGAGAAGGACAGTAAGGGAAAGAGAGAGAAAGAGAGAGAGAGCGAGAGAGAAATCAATTTTATTTAGTTTTCATGTGGCTTTTGTTGCTCTGGTACTTTCTTGTGTATGTGGTCCTGGGATTCAAAATCACATCCTCGCACATGCCAGGCAAATGCCAGAACTGCTGAGCCACTGCTCCAGCCCTAGTCTCAGATATATTTTGTAACACCCCATGCAGTTTCTTGGTATTGAAGTGAAACCTAATTATAAGCCATATATATTTGCCACAGAAATTGCAATAATTATGAAGAATCTAATGTTTATAGGTTACTCACAGCACCATGGCTCCAAGTCATTGATTACAGATTAACAATCCAAAATAATTTGAATGATTACTGTGGAAGTTTACTGGATGATTTTATCTAATAAAAAATGAGAACTGACAATGTCAAAACAATAGCAACTTGAATCATCATAATCATTACCATGATTTGTTATTGAGTGATTCTAATGCAGAGAAATGAGAATATTTATGTTGACACAGTTCTTAGAGAATATTTTCCTGTATAGAATCAGGAGGACTCATTTGACAAAAATTTGCTTCTATGTGACATGTCTTATGACAACAGCCCCAATAATAGATAAAATATATTTACTCTTCATCTGAGTTAACCTTTTATTTTCATGGAGAATAGAAATAAAATTTCCTTAACTTGTTTCTGAAAAAAATCAATTCTTAAATTTTTTAAATATTGGGGCTGGAGCGGTGACTCAGTGGTTCTGGCGAGGATATGAGTTCAAACCCCAGCACCATGTACACAGTGAAGTGTCAGAGCAAAAAAAGCCGGATGAAAACTAAATAAAAAATTCTCTGTTTTGCTCTCTTTCTCTCTCTGTCTCTCTCTCTTTAAAAAAAATTATTTAAATATCACTTTTTCATACGGAAAAGGTAAATGATTTAGGTCCTGGCTTAGAAGTATTGAGTTTCCATTCTTTGTAAGTCAAGGTAGAGAGTTACCACTCAGTAGAAAAAATGATATAAGCATAGTAAATGATTTTTAGGACCAAAACAATACTAGATTGTGTCACTATCATTTTAAGCTGTTTATACACTGAAACTATTTGATACAGATATTTATTCTTCTTCTTTGGAATGTTTGCAACTTTCCCCCTTTACCATTGTGAGGTTTGCTGTCTCACCCTTATCTTTTCAACTAAATAGATGCTACATTCCTCAAGGATAGAAAGAGATTTCTTTGGTTTTCTCATGTCCTCTCCTTACCAGCCCTTTGACTTACATGTGGTAAATACCTGGTAAATATTTGTTAACTGATTCCTTCAAATCTACCACCTTTGCCATCATCTCAGCAGTTACTCCATAAATACTTTAGTGCATCATGTATTAATCATTGCCCTTAGAGAGGGAGAGAGAGAGTTCTGATGACCTTATCACTAAATTGCTTATTGTTTTTGGCAGGAAGGCCTCCAGCCTTCTTCAATTTTCTGTCTCCTAGCTCCTAACAAAGAGCCTTTTCCAGCATGGGACTTTACTTTAAACTTGTTGAATGCAGCATGGATTGTGTTATCATGAGCAGCTGTGATGCAGTCTTACAAAGTGTTAATGGCCTTTGGACACTTTTTAACCACCTTATTTTTCTCCAATCCTTTAATCAGGATCTAGTGATACTACAACTAGTGGCATAGAAAAAGCATAGTAACAAAATTCAGTGCCATTTCTATTGGATGTGGATTAAATTTTTGTTTAAATTTTTTCTTGCCTTGCCTTTTTCTATTGACTCTAATGTTGTTTTAAGGTTTCATCTGTGAATCTGCACTAATTTACTTGGCAAGTATAATCTGCCACCCTGGATCCAATCAATCCCCTTTGTAACTTTTCTTACTTTTTACTTTTTGTCACCCCTATATAGCTGATTCTGATTTTGTTTTCTGGCCTCATGGCAGCCTTAGGGTTTTTGTTTTGTGGGGTTTTTTTTGTTGTTGTTGTTTTGTTTTTGTATATGGTGTTTTTGATTAAAGCTTGTCAGCATAGTTTGACTGCTAACATTAATTCCCAGAAGCCAACAACTTTGTCATAGTGTTCAAGATTAGGTTTCAATGTGTCATTTTAATAGACTAAAAAGCCATTCTCAGTAAAATCAAATTCCTGTAAGAATCATTGTTAATGATGCTCTCAAAATGAGGTAAAATTTATAATGTTTTGGAATTTTCACTGGGAAGGCATATTTACTGAAACTGACAATTGTCTTAGCTGAATTTTATATTCTGGAAATGCAACTTGAAACTTCCTTGCCTTTATTTAGGCAAAACATGATTTACAATAATTAAGCCTTATGAGCTTCTTCATTTAGGCAGGTTGGAGAATATTTTTATTTTTAACACTGAGATAATGTGTGCTCTTTCTTTAAATGTCTGTGTACAACCCTAACTGAATTCAGGGTTGAGCTATAACATGTGAATGTCCCATTTCAGGCTGGGCATGCAGTGCTACAACAAACTAGTATGCAATGGTGATGTAGAATCTAAAACCAAACTGTGAGCTTAAATCTCACCTCTGGCATTTACTGTTTGTGTGACTTTTAGTGTTAATTTCTTTATACCTCAATTTTTCATCTATAAAATGGGGATAGTGGTAGTGCCTTCTTTATAGACTTTTGAATGAGAGTTACACACTTGTTAATTATGTGTACATTTGATAATGTGCATAACTCATCTTTAGATCTTAATTTTTTCCTTATTGTGCTGTTTTGGTTGATCTTTTACAATTGTCAATGTCCAACATTTATTTAGAGATATTTCTCCACCTTATTTGTGGGGAAGATGCATAAGTAGAATCAAAGGTTCCTACCTTTTTTCTTTTTAAAAAGTTTTTGGGGAGGATGGGGATTGAACCCAGGGCGTTATGCATGCTAAGCACATTCTCAACCACTGATCTACACTCCCAGACCTTGTTACCCTCTTTATTAACCTCTGACACAGATTTGTATATTGAGTAACAGAATGAAAGTCCATCAGTCTATTATACCAACTTTCTTTGAGTGTCAGTGTGGAAATTTTTTATGATTATTTAAGCAGGCTCCCAGGACTCAGATTTCCTTCTTTTGTCAACCAATTCCTCTTTGAGGGACATCTGGAAGGTAAAGTTTTTCACATTTCTTTAAATGTTTCATGATAGAGTTTTGTTTACTTGGACAACCATCTAGCAAGACCATATTATTTCTGAGATTCAACTGCCCTGTGTTAAAGGGATGTAGGATCTGGAAGAACCCAAAGGGAAGCCAAGTGGATAGACCTCACTAGGCATTCAGTTATTTGTATTGATCTAGTGCCACAAACATGGCACTAAGAGCCATTAGTTGAATAAGATCTTAATTTCTGAACTTATTTTACAGGTATTGGTTATTTCAGATCAAGTAAAGTTTTCTTCTAAAAAGAAACTGTTGATCTCAGAGGAAAAATTTTTGTTTGCCTCATATTCTGGACATAATTATGGACTCATTTTAGAATTGTCTGTAGTCTGTGCCTCATACCTAGGTCTTAGGTCAGTCAGAGTAACCTATCCTATATTGTATTGGCTAAACCATTGTATACAGAGCCTTCACCCTTGCTGCAATTTCTGTTCATGTCATGCATGATAGAGCTTAAACCTTCTGGTACGTTACATGAATTCTGAACCTGTTTTGTCCTCTGACCAGGTCTCACTTTACTACATGCTGTCTTTGCCTGGATTTGTTTCAGTTCTCCAGAGTCTATTTTTGGTGAGGGTGTTGTTTGTTTTGTTCTTGTTTTCTTTTCTCTTTCCCTTAGTGGCATGCCAGGCAGGTGTTAGGCCCTTGATAAATGTTTGTAGAACGTAACTGTTGGCTCTCTCAGTAGTGAAATCTTGTTTGACTTGCCATGAGTATACATTCAGCTTTGACTCCTGTGATAGTGACCCAGCAACTGTGCTTCTCATTGTCCAACCAGCCCTTACTAAGTGCCAAAAACAATGCTTATCATATTATGTTCAGACTCTTATTGTCATATAATATTCTCAATTGTAGGTATTTTTGTGATTCTCCTCATTTCTCATGTGAAGCTGTTGAGACCCAGAGAGATTAAGTAATTTACTCATAGTCATCCAGCTCAAGTAACTATTGAAAATGGGATTCAAATCCAGGTTTATCAGACTGCAGAGCAAGAAATCATGATCTCTACTGTATTCCCTTGTATTTCACACCAGTTGGAAGAGAAGATACCTAGAGTCAGCTTTTCCACAGGAAGAATTCATATTTCAGCTGTCTGGGTCAAGTGCCCATCATACTTGAATAAGTTCAGGAGGATGCTTAAGCGGCTTTTGTTTAGATGGCCATGAACTTGAAGGTAGAGTTCTTAGCCACTGCTTGGGTTGGGTGAGCCACTGATATGGTAATGTTTAATACTTAACCCAGCACTTGTGGAATGGGAACTTCAGCTGCTGAATGAATTAGGCCTGTCAATAGTTTTAGAAGAGACATGGAGATAGTATAGCAGAGTGGTAGCCCTTTCTACTTCACCAAGGTGTTCTACATTCCTCTGGTAGGTAGATGCCAACGTTTCCAATTGCAAATACATACTGTTCTTTGCCTGAAGGGTTTCTCTGGTCCTTGAAGCCAGCTCAGCTTGGAGAGATAGAGTAGCCCCGAGTGTTATGGAGTTAATCCAATTAATGGCTAAAAAGAGTTTAAAGATAAATACCCTAGCTTAGTTTCTCTCAAACTTTAGCATACTTGAGAATCTCAGGGGATGGTTTGAAAATTAATAAGTCAAAGATGAGACTCGGAGTTTCCATTCACAACAAACTTCCAGATTATGCAGAACCTTAAACCATACTTTGAGTAGGAAGATCCTACGTCTTTAACCTCCCATTTAAATATGAAGTGTACTGTACACTGTTTGTTTTTTTTTCAGTGGCTCAGCAGGATTGAGCTTCAGGTGCCCATAAATGTAACCTGTTTAATTGTAAATATCTTGTCTTTTACTTCCATTTCCTTTTAAATTTCCCCAGTTTACTACACATTCTTCCTGGCGTCAGCATCCAAATAAACTACTTGCATTCTCATGCATGTCTACAGATCTTCTTGAGATAGATGACTCTATCAGATTCTACAGTGGACAGTATCAACAAGACAGAAAAACTAACCCCAATGTTCAGGACTTTGGCTAACATGAGGTCACCCTCACAGATCTGTTCTAGGAAGGTATCACCAGGAATGAGGTCCCCAGGTTGAGGTAGCCAGAACTTTGCCTGTATAGATTTTACAGTGTTTGCAGATGAGGACATAGCTGGCATTCCTCCCTTGGGAAATTGCCAGGACCCTCATTTCAGAGAAAGATATCGTGTTCCTGCTCTAGAAAATGTAACCCTCTAAACTTGATATGAACTAAGAGTCCCAATATTTTCCCTTAAAAGTGAAGGAAAAAAAGGTAAGAGACTCAAATCCCCAACCCTAAGAAATTCATCACACTTTTGTGGATTCATCAGGGATCAAAATTACGCAGTACTTAGTCACCTGCATGCTTTCACTCTGAATTTCTGCTTTAAAATGAATCCCTTTTGGTTTCTTCTCTACTACATGCAGAAGTTCTTTCTGGTTAAATTTGGCTAGCTCCCAATTTAGACATGGCTCTTTCTTTTTAATCCCTACAACATTATACCCATAATACTGTTAGGTATGCTGCACTGTCCTGAGGTATGAGGTTAAAAGATGGGAGGAACTGGCTAAAAGAATCGCTAAGAAATCTAGCATCACAGTCGCTCGGCTTGGCATCCATTTCTTTTGCCAGATTTCCTATAGTGATAGCTACTTCTTCTGACTCCTAGGACCTACTTTATTTTCTTATCATTTGTTTCTCTGCTGATCTCAATCCCCTTGCTACCAGAACCTTCCTGCATGGTTACACAGGCTGCAGAATGTATGTACAATACCAGCAACCACAACTGACAGACTGGGGGAAATAATGCCTCCTGAAGTTTGTGTAATTGGCAGCTTTTTTTTTCCCATCCCAAAAGATTCAGATTCCACCTTTGTGTAACCAAGGGGGGTTGAAGATTTCTGTTACTTTATTATATATAACCATTAAGTTTCATTTTCTTTCAATTTCTCTCTTCTGGAAGTACCCCCAGAATCTACCTTAGCATAACCAAACGTCTCATTTTTTTCCCAAATGAATGCGCAGTTTTCTTTCTATGAAGAATTCTCTATTCCATCTAAGATCAAATTGCATCCATCTTCTAAAATTGCAATTATTCAGCCTGCTTCTTTTATTTAGTGAAGGATGACATGGGTATTGTCTAGGCCTTAATCAAACATACTATTATGAGGACCTTGTCTCAGCTGGGACCCTGGACACTCAAGGAATGCAAATTCCCCACAGGCCTTCCTGGAGCAGGCTTTTTGTTTTGATGTTGCCCTGCTTCCAAGGCAGGTTTAGAAAGCTTTTCCTTTGAACATGTCACATTACCCCCTCCCCCGCTGTCCCCATAGGCTGATTTCATTTTTTCATTAGTCTTAGAAGCCACAGAATATTTGAGATCTCAGGCATTCTCAGTTCCTAGGAGCAGTTGCAGACGTGAGCTGAAAAGGTTGAATTTCAGAATCCACAGCTCACATTTGTGTTACTAATTGTGGGAGTTGGAACCATAGGTTCAAGAGCCAATGAAGAGCTCTCAGAGGAACCTAAATACAGTTACAAGGTCTGTAACTTTGGGAAATTTAACTTTCAGTCTTCTCATCTGTCAGATGACGATGGTATCCATACATTATAGGAATATGAAGAAGAAATAAACTAGAGCCTGTAAAGTTTGTGCCACATGGTTTGAGATGCATTAGAGTTCAAGACAAGCAAAACTCTAAATTCTGCTATTATTGAATATCTAAGATTGTGTCCATGGGCCTGTTAACCTTTTTGAAGTGACTATTGTCAGTGAAGGAAAAATCCAATGAAGGAATGCATGTGCATGTATAGGAAATCCCCCTTGGCAGAACAGTGACACCAGACTAAAATTAGCAGACTTAAGGGCGTATCTTCCTCTGGAGCACACTTAGGCCCTGTAGGATGTGACATTACCACAAATGCAATCACAGGCTATGGCTATCACCTTTGATAAGAGCCATACCTGCTTCAGCTGTACTGTATCATCTCAATAAAATACATTTTTTCCCCTCAGGGCTGAGGACCGAACTCAGGGCCTTGCGTGTGCTAAGCAAGCGCTCTGCCACTGAGCTTAAATCTCCAACCCCATCATCCCAAAAAAATAAACAGCATCTATTTAATCCACACCAGCAAATCTTAAGTAGAACATGTATTTCAAGATTATATTTACAGCCATTTTCTTTCTAGGTAAAAATTAACATTGAAAAATATCTTAGAAAATATTTACCCATCTGGAAGGTTGTCATTTTTGTATCTACTTTTTTTTTTTAAATATATGTCATGCTTCTAATAATGTGAGCTTATCTTGGTTATCCTGTCTAGCTTCATTTCTCTCTTTTCTTTCCTCTTTGATATTCTTTTGATGGTGACTTGTTTGGCAGGTCTATATCTTCCTCAACTTTGAAATGAAATACTTATAATGGAAATATTCTGTGTCTTTTATGTGCATGAGTCAGTGCTCTAGAAAACTTTCCTGCTTTGTTGGTCATCAAAGATTTACTTAGTCATTATCTAGCATTTTTGTATAGCAATTATCCTAATAGGACTATATTACTAATCACAGCCCTATATTCACTATGTATACTAATTTATTCAGGCATAAATTAATGTTTTAGATAACTTTTTTCCTTGTCTCCACGAATTGGGGGCGCATAACCTCAATTAAGATTAAGTAAACTACTATATGTAAATCACCTAGATATGGTAATTGTTCAGCAATCGAAATAATTTTCTGACATTACTGGTTATATGGGCTGTATCGTGAAAACATGCTTTCTTCAATATCATAAGCATTTACCACTAAAAAGAAAATACATATGAATATCAAAATACCTTATTCTATCTTTGCCCTCTGAAGAGTCCTGTCTCAGAGTGAAAATGAAACCCTGACAGTGTTCTGCAAGGCCCCTCCACTGTTCTTTACTCAGTCCACGCCAGCCATACTTTTTATCAAACACGCAAGCATAGAGCTTCTCAGAGCCTTTGCACTGCTCTTCCTTTGCTGGGACTCCTGGCCATCTGATTTGCGCCTCCTTCTGGCTTCTCCGTAGATGTTACTTTTTCAGTGAGGCTTTACTTGACCATGCTATAAAACAAACCTGATCCAAGCCTACTTCCTCCTCATTGTTTCTTCGCCTGCTGTACTTTTGCAGTGTGCTTATTATCATATGTTGTATAATATGGTGAACAATATACTATATGTATGCTGTTCCATTGTTTTTTGCCCATCTCTCTCACTAGGGTTGTAAGTTTCATGATGGAAGAAGCTTCATTTTTCTTCAGTATCTAAAAAGTGGTAGGTATGGCACTTAGTATGTGTGTAATAAGCATTTGTTAAATGAATCAACAATTGTTCAGTCTTTTAAAATTTTTTCTAGAACAAAAATACAATAGAAACATTATTAAGAAGAGCTTGCTAATCAGGGCAAAAATATTTTTTTATTCCAAATTATGAGACAAAAGACTGAATGAACTAATGAGTACAATTTAGGTTTTATAAAATGTTAGAAAGCTTGTTACTGTCAGTTTTAATTTTTATCAATCTATTATCTTCTTAATTTTATAGTTGAGTATAACCTCTAACTTCCTCCCAAAATATTTGCTTATTATGCTCTACATGGATATCTACACCTTACTTAAAAAGGCAACCTCGGCCAATTGTGTAGGCACAAACCCCATGCTGGAGTGTTAAAACAGTTTGGATTTTCTGAGAAAAAGGCTGCTTTGTAAATTAGCCACTCCCCTGATTTTCCCTTGGAATTCACCCAATTATTGACACTACTTAGTTTGTAAAATTTCCTGGACTCAGAGGAGAGGAGAGCTGGCTGAACTGAAGCCCTGATGTGCAGGGCACATTTACATTCAGAGGGAAACAGTGTCTGGTGAACTGTGTAACAGCTATCTATGTAGGAAACTTGAGCAGTGTATGAAGAGCAAATAATTGTGGTGATTTAACAGATAAACTGGTGCCACAGGGGAAAAAAGTCCAAATTGAAGTTCCAGCAACAGGTGTAAGGCACACCGTCTTTCGTTTCTTGGTATTCTTAGGAAAGTAATGAGAGAACGTAATTACATGATAAAATACTCAAGGTCCAGCTGGAATGCCATAGTATCTGTCTGTTGCTTACTTGCTTTCTCTTATTAAAGATGTTGAGATGTTTAGATCATTATGGTTCAACTTTCTGCCATCTTTTATGTTTTAACTTCTGTGTTAAAGTACTGTTAATACAGAATTAAACTAAGCCTGTTCCAACATTCTGTTATTTTTTCCTATGGTACAAATTGATGACTTACTCAAAATATTTTTAAGTCACCCTAAGTTAAAATGTATGTGCATGCAATTAATGGTGTTTTCACAGGTATATATTATTATACGCTTATTAAATGGTTATTATTATGAAAGTAGGGGATGAAATCAGAATTTGATTTTCATGCTCTTGAAAAAATTATTTTTCTGTAAACAGAAAATTGAGTCTTAAAAAACTATACTTCAGTATTAGGAGGAAGTATCCTGCATAGTACATGCCTTTCGTTCCATCCCTCCCTTTTTTACTTCCTGTTTCAACAGAAATCGATTGTGTCTATTGGTGTGACAGACAGCTGTAGCTTCTCCTCAGTACTCAGTTGGAGTCAGCCTGCCTCTATTTATTCAGTTGGTCATGGGGAAGAGGAAGCTCATTTCCATGTATTTGGGTGCTGGTAGAGACCTTTGCCAGGGCAAGCTGCTGCATCCATACCCTAGGGAGTCTCAATCACTTAATTTGGTTTCAGAAATTTCCAGCAACCTGATTTTTTTTTTTTTAAGAGAGAAGGACAGTGTGAGAGAGACAGAGAAAATCCATTTTTATTGCGTTTTTCACATGGCTTTCATTGCTCCGACACTTAGTTGTGTACGTGGATGCTGGGGTTTGAACCCGTGTACTCACACATCCCGGGCGCATGTGGGGCAAGCACCGTAACCACTGAGCCACCGCTCTAGCCCCAGCAACCTGAACTTTATTTATTTGTTTCTTTATTTTGTTATTTGAACATATGCACACATACTCTCTCATATATGGATGGATGGATGGATAGATAGGTCTTGTGGCACCTTTTTTTTCCCTAGGTTCTATTACTAGGAAGAAATAGATTGTTACAGTTCAACTTTCTGACATCCTTTATATTTTAGCTACTATGTTAAAATACTGTTAATATAGAATTAAACTACTTCTTATTAGTCTTCTGAGTTTCTTTTTTAAATTTATAACAGCAGAAGTTTGCATTTTACTTTGTAGCAAATTGCTTTTGAGGAAATGTTCTATATTGATTCAATATACAGATAAGTGCTTGCATATCTAAGAATCTGGGAACATAGGTTGAAAGTTACTCTTAATATTGGATGCAAAAGGAAGAAGAAATATTTCTAAAGGAAATTAAATAGATTTGTTGTTATTATTCCCACAGATCATTAGCCAGACAGAAAATGAGAGAAATGCTACTCCTTTACTTCATCACCTAGTCCAAAATCTAAACAGAGATTATAAATTCTCTTCCCTAGTGTCATTCCTCTATACCCATTACTTTTTCATTTCATTGGCTGTACATAGAGGAGATAGCTACCTGGGCAAGCTCTTTGTTTGAAAATGTGCTCATTTTAATAAGAAAAAAGCATTTTCACATTTTTTGTAGGATGTTAGATAAAATATTTTTTATGGAAAACCCGAGAGTATGAACTTTGTATAGGTTTCCCACAGTACAGAAAGAAGATGGAGTTTTTGACTGAACCTAACCTGTATTTAAGTTGAGACTGAGTGTTATATTAGTTCTGTTTGCAATCCTCCTTGAAGATTTGTCCATCATAGTCAAGCCCAGACTTCAGAGTTTCTAAAAAAGATTTTAGACTGTTAAAAAATACATTGTATGGTAGCACTTAACAGTCCTTGAGAAAAATGATACATGTGATATTTGATGGATTTTAGAAATTATATCAGCACCCACTAGTTAGTGTTCCTGTACTCCTTCTGTTATAAATCAGGAGTTTGCAGGTTTGACAGCTAATATTTTTTTCCTGTCACCTACAATTTCATTCAGCCTCTTAACTGTAAGTAAACTAGAAATGAGTCTCTTTTAAGATGCTTATGTGTTTTTCTTAAAATTATAATTTGAATTTCTGAATTTTTATCTTTTGGGCTGATGTACTGTGGTGAATAGATCTTTTTTTCCCATCACATCTGGAATAAAGAGATAATAAGTAAGATTCTTATTTCAAAATGAGTATTAGTCCTGTGATAAGCAAAATAGTATTGTTAATGCATCACATAGGAATTATTTTAATATAAACTAAATTGGGTGTATTGGCACATGCCTATAATCCCAGTGACTTGGCAGGTTGAGGCAGGATGTTCACAAGTTTAAGGCCACCTTACCAATTTACAGAGACCTTGTCTCAAAATAAAAATAAATAATGATAAAAAGGACTGGGGATGTAGCTCAGTGGATTCAGTCCCTAGAACTGTCAAACAAACAAATAGTGAAAGCAAAAATTTTTTAACATAAACCTACAGTATAGGATCCAGTCCACTGTCTTCATTCCAGCTGGTGAGAATTGGAGGTGAGGATGGGCTAATTTCAGCATGTGTTAAAACTCTCTATTTGTGTATTTGAGATCTTAGAATCTTCCAGTTGAAAAGGTCTTTGGAGGATCAAAAGTAGTTCAGCTACCTTAATTTACAGTTGAAGGGATCTTTGGGGACAATTGCTCCCCAAACTATTATGTTAATATTAAGTACAACATTGTTATTCAGTTCATTGCCAGGGCAATTTTTTGTTAGGAATATAACAATTCCACTAATGGTTGGTAAACTTTATATTCCTATTGGTAGGCAGCTCATCATATTCAGTAAATAATTTTTCCTGCAAGTGCTCTGACTATAACACTTGGAATCTGTTTTCATTTAGGAGAACTGGAATTCATTCCAAAGGCATGACAGTTTGGAATTTCACTTGTAAGAAAACACAATATAATGTTACATGCATTGTTTTATGAGGCTCAACTTGGCATTTTGATTGATCATTTATTTGAATCCTTTTTCTCTTTCTTTCTCTTCCCTTTTTCTGTTTCTTCCATCCTTGCCCATCTTGCTTCCAAAAGGAATTCTTACCATGTACAACCTATTTCACCTTTAAAGTAGCAGAAATGTAATCATATCTTCTTAGATTTTGTGAGTTAATTACAGGTATTCTCTTGATTTTCGTACTAGTGAATACCTAGAAGACTTCCATTTTCAAGTCTAAGATATATGTATATACATATATATGTATGTGTATATAATTTCACATAGATGTTATGTAGATATTATATGTATATATAAATATAATTTATATATAGATATATCTCTTCATCTGGAGTTGTGTTGAGATACTTCAAGTCAAATTAGCAGATTTATTTGTAGAAACATAATCTTTGAATATCTCCAGACTGACTGGGATGGGATAGGAAAAGTTAGAATCAAACATGTAGTTATTAGGGAAGCATTTCATTTTTTTTTCAGTCTGGATTCATTATTTCTCCCTCAAGTTAGTATGTGAATATAAACCTGGCATATTGTAAGAGATTTTTTTAAAATTCAATTTTTTAATTATAAAATATGGTGTATTCTCTGTATAAACTTTGGAAAATACAAAATAATTTAAATAAAAGTAAGATCCTTATAATCAGCCTCTAAAGATGACCTTGTCGTATATTGGTTCATATCTATGTTCAATCTTTTTTTTTAACCAATCATTTATGTATTTATTTGGTTTTTGTTTTGCTGATACTGAGTTATGTATGTGGTGCTAAGGTTCCAACCCGGGCCCATGCCTTGCAAGTGCTTTAACCACTGACCCATGGTGCCAGCCCCCTATTTCCAATCTTGATTCTATCTTTATTCTTTTCATTTAAAATAATACTTAATGTATATCATATAGATACATTATAGTTTGATCACTTGTAATTATGGATCATTTATGTTGTTCCCCAATTTTGCTGTAAGAAGTAATGTCATGATGCACATTATTGTATGTAAATCTATGATAATTTTCTTAAGGTAAGTACCTAAATGTGAAATTAGTAGGTCATGTGGTATTTTCACTTCAAAAATTTTTGAAAATACAATGGCAAATGTTTCTTTAGAAATTTATATTTCTTCCCAGATAGCCCCATTTACTGTGTACTGCTAATTTTCTGTGTATTATAATTTTTAAAAAGTTAGTTTCATTGAAACTCCAAATTTTCTGTGTGACTTGCAGTTTTCAAAAAATGCCTATTTTAAAATTTAGGATTTTCAAAACAAAGTATATTTGGAAAACTCTTTATTATGAGATAAGTGTAGATTCACATGAAGTTATAAGTAATAATACGGAGAAATCATGTATATAATTTACCTTCCAGTTTTCTCTGGTAGGAAAATACTGCCTAACTATAGAGCAATATATCACAATTAGGAAATCAAAGTCTTTTTATGGTGGTAAAATTATATTACGTGAAATTTAACATTTTGCTCTTTTAAAGTGTGCAATCCAGGGGCATTAAATGAATTCACAATGTGAGATCATTACTACTAATCATTTTCAGATCTTTCACCATCCTATACTGAAACTCTATACCAATTAAAAAGTATGTCTCTGTTCTTCACTTCCCTCAGACCCTGGTAACCTCTATTCCATTTTTTTTTGTTTTGTTTCTATGAATTTGCCTTTTCCAGGTGCATCATGTTCATGGAATAGAACAATATGTGTCCTTTTGTGTCTGGATTATTTCAGTTCTCATAATCTACATGTTTATTGTGGAATAATCTATACACATTTCATGTATTTGATTTGCTTTTGTTTCTGAGTTACAGGAGTTCTTTATATATTTAGGATATCAATCCTATATAAGATATATGATTTGCAAATGTTTTCTCCCATTCTGTGGTTTATCTTTTTAGTCTCTTGAAAGTATGCATTTACTTTTTGCAGTCCAGTTTATCTAACTTCCTCTAAATCCCACTTGGTGCTGAATTTGATGTGATAATATTTTTTGAGTTTTTTTATCAGTATTGATAAAGAATATTGGTTTGTAGTTTTATAGTCTTGTAGAGTCTTTGGTTTTGTTATCTCAAAAAGCTATTTTGAAAATATTCTTTCTACTTTGTTAGTTTCCTTCCTCTTTCTTAGTTTATTTGCTCATTTTGGTGCCAGTTATCCTTCTGTATCTTTCAAAGAAATGGTATTTTGAATTTAAAATTCTGGAGTCAGGTTTTATCTCAAAAATTTTGTTCTTCCTTTATATTTTGTTGGTAGTTTCACTGACAATAAAAGTTTAGGTTGAATTTTTTTTTGCAGTATTTTGAATAAATTGTTTTTGTTTTTCTCCTCCTGAAACTTGTAGTATGTCAGGTCCTGAAATTTATCCATATGCATTTTAATATAGGTCTATTTTTATCCATTGAGATAAGCTTTTGGTAAGCATTTTCATTCTGTGCCTCCTGTTCTACTACTCTGAGGAAATTTCTGAGTCATGTCTCTGAGTTTTTTAACCTTCTCTTGTTTATCTTTGTAGAATTTATGCAATTTGATTTTGGGTGTCTTTTTCTTATATATTTCATCTTTCGTCTTTGAAATTTCTTCAACTCCATCTTCCAAACTACTTTTTTCATTTCTGATATATTTTTCATTTCCAAGAGTGATTATTATTATTTTTGTTCCATTCATCAATCAACCAATCTCTCTCTCTCTCTCTTATTTTTAAGAGAGAGGGACAGTGAGAGAGAGAGAAAGAGAGAATCAATTTTATTTAGTTTTTCATGTGGCCTTATTGCTCAGAGACACTTCCTTGCGTACGTGGTGCAGGGGTTCGAACTCGTGTCCTTGCAGCTACCAGGCAAACGCTGTAACGGCTCAGCCACTGCTCCAGCCCTCAACCAATCTCTTTTAACAGTAAATATTTTGTTTTAATGTCATGGTTGGGAATCTCATCTTTCTGATACTAAAATTGATTTTTTAATGCTTTCTTCTTTCCACATATTCTGTTTTCTTCAAGTTGCCCTTCATTCTAGTTTGCTAAATTTTTGTCTTTCCTCAGATATTTTGTAATCTTTGCCTATCTGATGACATGTAAAGGTGAGGGAAAAAAAGAGTGAGACTAGAAGTTTTGTGCATAGGTTTATCTGTGGAGCAGCAAGATGATCCATGCGTCTGGGATATTTTGTTAAGGAAATCTCAGTGTTAGCATGTCTTGATTTTTGGATTTGAGCCAATCAGGTATTACAGAGAAGGATCCTCCAGCCTGCTTCTATAGAGTAAAAACCTACCATTAGGGAGAAAGAACAGGTGGTTGCAGTGTCCATAGTGCTTACATTTGCTTAATCTTTTATCAGTGTTAGCTGTGCAGAGACCCTTTGCCTTTTGTTTTACTCTCTGGCTTTTTTTTTTTTTTTTGAAGAGAGTTATTTGCCTGTGACCAGATCCTACAATAAAATATAAAATCTGGGTATCATAGGTTGTTTACAACAAATCCTTCTTATTTGACCTCATTCTTTTACCTTATATATGAAGATACCTGGTACTGCTTCTTCTTTAGTCTTAGAATTTATCAATATCAATTTGGTTGGCTCCAATTTTTTACTTACTACCCACATGGACTTAATTATTGATTCCTTATTCTTCCCCAGTTAGCTTTTTTGCCTTTCCCCTTCTAAATAATCAAGCTTTTAAAATAAATTGCTTTTATTTGTCCTCTTTCTTTACTTTTCATGCATTCCAGTTGCAAATCAGCATGCCTCAGCACTCACTACAGACATTTTTGTGTTGATAAATCCAACAGGCTTTTTTGTTTCTTGAATTATTTGGGCTCTCTGAAGTTCCAGTTACTTGCTCTTTCCTCCTCTAGTTTATCTATAAATTCTCTGAAAATTCTGAGTTTTTCCTATTTCTCCATCTTCTGCTATTCTCATTATTATTTCTTTTAGGTATGATCAATCAAGACCAGAAATATCAGTATGTATTATATTACATATGGTGTATAAATATACTCTATGTATATCTCATATACTATATAAAATATATAATTAACATACTATATATACTACATTCACATAATATAACATATAATAGGTATATATATGTATATGTATATGCATATGTATTCTTGAAACATGCCAAATCATCTTGTTATCTAGTTTGGACACACACTTTTGGAAATATTGATCTGCTTTTTCTACTTTGTGAAAGTTTTAAAGACACCTAGAAAGATTATTGGTGTTGCTTTGATTTCCTCCATATCAAGTAGGAAAGCAGGAAGTGGTCAGTTAAGCTCTAACTCCTTGTAACTTAAAAAAAAAGTCTTTATTCTTCAGTGCCAGTTTGAGAGTAGTGAAATACCAAGTAACTGTGACAGCAGATTTTGGCAGATTATATAATGTTCTCTTTGTAATGGAAATGATTGATAATGAATGCCCTATAATATTTGATAAACAGTAATAATTCTGTTTTTTTATTTGCAGCCTTATCATAATTCACATCCTAATGATGACTAAATTTTAGTCTGGCAATTTATTGCAAACACTAATAAAATAATAATATCTGAGGTAGTTTAGCCTATAATATCAAATGTAGTTTAATAGAAAATATTAAGTAGCAATTTTGTAAATTGACAATTCAGTTTTAATGGATTGCAATACAGATAGAAAGAAATGTCAAAATAGATTAATAGTATAATAATAGCTGATCTTTTTGGACCAGATTACATTACCTCCAAGATATATGCCTATTAAAATTATGGTATTCTAATTTTATATATGACAGTAGTGCTATTAACATAAAAATATGACTTGATTAATTCTATTCACTCTATTACTAACTTTCTATCATAGTTAGGAAAAATTCTAGCTCTAATATTTAAGATAATCTTATTTATTTTCAGATTTTAGAATAGTAAATACTAAGATTAAATAAAAATTTGCCAGTTGTTTTAGAAAGTGAAAACAATACCTGCTGTTACCTTTTCAGATTTAGCATATTGGTACTGAATTTCATCTTCTTGACAATAATTTTATACTCCTCCTGTATTTTTATTCAGAGATAAATTTGTCTTAAGGAAGATAAATGACTTAAAAATAGATTTTTTTGCAATTAAATGTTGGCAATAGAGTTGATTTGTAGCATTGTTACCATCTTTTAAATAAAGTGATAGTGCCAGTAAAAGTCATTTAGAATCTTCTTCAAGTACTTATTTGAATTATTGAAATTGAATTATTAACAGTGAAAATAAATATGGTCATTTAAATGACACATGGAATGTATAGTCCCTGTGTTAAATAGAATGACTAAGTATTTTCATTAAGTGAATCTAATTGTATAGCCTGATACATTTCTGAGTGTATTGGGTGCATCACCTTCTAGTTGACTCATTAATATTGTGCTTTTTGATGAGATCATTTTGGTTCTCCAATATCAAAACCTCTGAAGGGAAGTCTCATATTGACTTGATTATTGAAATTCACTCTAGATTTAGGATGGTGAGGAGTTACCTTTAATATGTAATATTTATTGTTTTAAAAACTAAATTAGATACTATACCTAGGCTGTTACTAAGGAACTGAGAATTCAGCCTAACCTTCACAAACTATTTAAGCCGAACACCTAATGATATTTCAACTCAATGTGCTATTTCACTTAGAATGAATCCCTGAGGTAGATATTCTTAAATTGTAAGAAAGTTAGTGTTCCTGTATGCATATATTTATTTCTTTTACATGATACCAGACCTTCTGATTAACCAGAATGATTTCTTTGGCCTTTAAATATCCATGTTGCTTGATTATTTTCTTCTTATTCATGGTCTTGTGGGAAAATTTTAACTTACAAAACTAGATAAAAAATTTATTCTCAAGAAACATACAGTTTTGAGCTGGAGCCGTGACTGAGTGGTTATGGTGCTTGCCTGGCATGTACAAGGATGCAGGTTTGAACTCCAGCACCATGTACACAGTGAAGTGTTGGAGCAATGAAAACCACATGAAAAATTAAATAAAATTGTTTCTCTCTTTCTCTCTCTCTCATTGTCCCTCTCTCTCTTAAAAAAAATAGTCTGATACTGTACTTAATATTTCCATGAGAGAACAGGTGATGATCAAATATTTGAAATTTTGAGGGATCAGAGATAGCTTTAGGGAAGAATTGCCTTGAACAAGTCTTTGAAGCTGGTGTAGGTGGGGTTTGGTCCTTATAGGAGGCTCTAGGATGCTGTGCTCACAGTATTACCACAGATGCGGGTAGTTCTTGCATACAGATGGGCTCCCAAGTTAGGTACTAGTAGCTTTCTATAGGGTGCAACAAAGATGGCGCTGAGGAGCCCGGCGGAGGGCGGGCCAACCTTGTGAGCGCGCGAAGGCCTAAGCCAATCAAATAACAGGCCAAATCACACCACCAGATTGACAGGCCTTTTGGTCCCATAAAAAACAAAAACAAGTTGACCTTTACTATTATAGGCTACATGCACTTCCTATTTTCGCTGGGTTTCTATATAAGCTTGAGTGTGACTGCTAATAACCGAGTTC
The DNA here is from genome assembly GCA_004027875.1 of Aplodontia rufa. Classification (NCBI taxonomy): domain Eukaryota; kingdom Metazoa; phylum Chordata; class Mammalia; order Rodentia; family Aplodontiidae; genus Aplodontia; species Aplodontia rufa. Next base: position 2,359 of record PVKS010019833.1, on the reverse strand, counting down.
CTGCTTGACCCGACTCACTGCGGTGTCTGGTCGTCTTCGGGGAAGGCTGGGGAACAGGCACCGCAGCGTGCTCACCTTTCCCGCCTCAGACGGGGTCCCTTGTTCCCTGCTAGCGAGGGGCTGAGTACGTCAACCCAACATCTGGCGCCCGAACAGGGACCGGAAGCGTGAGCGAGCTAAGCGGTCTTCCAGGGTGAGTGAGACCCTAAGATGGGTAACGCAACCTCTTTAAAAGATGAGCCGGCCCTTAAGGCCTTGCGCCTCATGTTGAGTTCTCGGGGGCTCGAAATTAGTGACCATAATGCCAAAAGGACCTGGGAACACATTATAGAAGTTGCTCCCTGGGTTCCATGCTCCAATTTGTTTTCTTTGACTACCTGGACAAGGGTGGAACAGATCTCTCTGGAGAGGGAAAAGCAATTCGGCATTGCCCCCACCTCGGTTTTTACCCTTCATTGTCAGCGTTAAAGACTTCCTTCCACCGGATACAATCCCTGCTCCCCACCCTCGGGGACTCACAAGCACAAGGATGGGGAGACTTCACATGAAGTGTCCCCAAAGGTGGATCCCAACCCTGAAGGGAGGACGCAATGGAGTAGTTGGGGTACATTTGAGGAAGAGGGGGACCCACACCCAGCACAAGCGCAAACGGTAGAGATCAAAATAAAAGTGAAAGTTACTTCTCCTCATGACGGAGACCTTGGTACTGAGCCCTCAGCGCCCCCCCCCCCGTATGCCCCCAGTTCAGGGGTGCCCGAGGGGGGCTCTGGAGAGTCCAGCCAGAATCAGGAGTATCCTTATACCCCCTTGAGAAGGGAATTACAAGACCAGGATCCCTATGACCCCTTGGCGTGACCCTCTGAGCCTATATATGCGGAGGCTCACTTCTCTTCCTCCAAGGGTTCAGGGTCCCAAACCCAAGCCTTCCCGTTTAACTTAGCTACGGGGAGTAATAGGCCCCTCCAACGGTACCCCTGGGAGGGAAGGGATCTAAAGGAACTAAAAAAGGCAGTGGCGGAAGATGGGCCCAACTCACCCTGGGCTCAAACATTACTTCAGGAACTAGCCTATAACCCCTGTGTCCCCAAGGATTGGATGGATGTGACCAAGGCAGTACTCCCTTCTGCACTCTTTGTTAAGTGGTGTGCCTTCTATAAAGAATAGTGCTGCACCAGAGCAGAGGCCAATAGAAGGGCTAACCCTGTTATCCTTATTTCCTATGGCATGTTGGCGGGCACAGTGGACACTTACACCACAGGGATCCAACAAGCGACCATCGCTGACCCCTATGGAGACCAAGACCGACATGCAGGGTTATCGGCATGGGCTAAGTTAGAGGAGGGCCCCACTGAATCCCCCATTGTGGGGGTCAGGCAAAAACCAGGGGAGCCCCTGCCTGAATTCATTGACAGGGTTGAACAAAGCGTTAAGAGAAAACTTCCCCCTGGAGAATTAAGGGACCAATTTGTTAAGTTGTTGGTATGGGAGGGATTGAACAGGGACCATTGCACTGCCTGTGCCGGCCTGAAGGATGCCTCTATGAGTAGGTGAATTGTAGCCTCCCAAGACATTGGGACTCAATCACATAAGTCACATACCCTTGCCTTTAAGCATAGGCTTAAACGCAGACACAGGCCATAGTAGAGGTGATAACTAAAGCCCTGGGGGCTCAAAGGATTGGTTCACCTGACGCCCCTAGCAAGGGAGCTTGCTTTAGGTATGGTCAAAAGGGACATTTTAAGAGAGACTTCCCTCAAATGGGGGGGAAACCCCTAAGGGTGACAAGCCACCTTCCACCCTGTGCCCTCAATGCAGAAAAGGATATCACTGGAAGAAAGAGTCTAGGTCCAAATTTGACATCGAGGGCAAGCCTTTAAACTGAGTGTGGGGCATCCTCCAGCCCCGTTAAAGCAAGGAGGACCCTCTATGAGAGGATGAGAGCCTCGCCCCCCGGAGGCCCACTGGACTGTACCTATAGTAGAGGGGCAACGTCCCCAGTTAAACGTGGTCATTGGGGGGCGAAATTTCACCTGGTTGATACAGGTGCGGACAGAACTGTCTTGAAAGCAGAAGAGGTACCCTCAATGGCAGCTTGTCCCAGGACCCATGGGGGGAAACTACCTCTCAAAAGAAACCACAACGTACCTAAAGTGAGTCAATCCCAATGGTGACCAGGGGAGGGTACGACCTTTGATTGTAAAGGGACTCACTGCTAATTTGTTGGGGCAAGACATACTGGGACAAATGGATGCCGTCGTGACCACTGATTATAGGGCCTTCTATGAGGAGAGGGATGTAGAGGATATAGAGCCCTCCAGCTACTCCCCCTCCTCTGAGAGGGTCACTCCAGGCAAAACCA
>PVKS010019832.1:0-37799 GCA_004027875.1 Aplodontia rufa | reverse complement strand
CTCGTTTTGGACTGCTGTTCTTCCCATTTAATTTGTTTTGGAAATCTGCTCACTTTGCATTGAGTCTTAAGACACAGGTCCAATTTCAATGCACTACGTGCATCTGGCTACCTGTAAGTAATAATATACATCTACTAACCTCGTGGGCACAGAGAGAAATCAGTTGTACACTTTTTTAAAGCATTGCAGCACTTGCAGATAGTGGGTAGATAAACAAGATATTATCATGACATGCCATAATTGCCATGGCAGCCAATCATTGTGAAAAAAGAAGGGGTTGGACTCTGATAGAATTGGGTTTAAACCCTGACTTTTCTGCTTATTTTCCGAGTGTTTTTGGGGGAGATTTTTGTATTCTGCTTATGAATTTGTCTATCAACTCTAAAATAGAACTAGGGATAGAACTAATAGGAAATATGTATTAAGATGCTTCTGTTACAGGTATTCGAAATGGGCAGTTTTTTTTTATTACTGTCATTAGTCTGCTAGATAGGAAAGATCAGTGAATAATGAAGATCTTTTTCCTTTATCAAAATGTTATTTTTTGCAGAATATCTGATGGATAGCAGACTTTGTGTACAGTATGAAATAGTGCATTCTGAAGTCGTACTGGCAATGCAGCTGTCTGGAGACATAATTTTTCCTACTTTTGTCTGTTTGACATTTGACTATTCTTCTGGGAGGAAACACTTCACCAGGGATTCTATTGTTCCTGGGAATGCAGTTTCTAGTGGTATTTTTTAGTAACTCAAAGATCAGGCATGTGTATAAAACCCACCATCAATAACAGAGCTGGTACTACACAGGAAGTCTTTAAAAACAAGATTTACAAGTCTTCAGCTCCTGAAGTGTTTCTAATCACATGGCTAATTTTATACTTCATGATCCAACTCATCTTAGTAAGTGTGAAAGTAAAAACATGAAATGAAATTAGTTATTTCCCACTTCTCATTAAACACTCTTGTCCCATTAAGATGGCATTTCAAAGTCTCTGGGTGAGGAATATTCTCCTTTAGGTATGTGAACACAGAAACAATCAAGTAGTTCCTGGTGATGGATATTGCAAGCTCATGATGCTATGAGCCTTGGGTGGCATGTTTTAATTTACAACTTTGCCCCCAGTTAGGAGGCTTTGTATGCAATTAAATGGGCAGATAAGATTTGTATGATGTCTGATGATAACATGGCATGCGAAGTTCTGATCTATAAATTAGAAATAACCATTGCTAATTAAGAGATGCAATATATGTAAAGTACTTACCATATATCAAGCACATTTTGGGTATTCTATAGACCTTGATTCCCTTTCTCCCCATTTGTAATCTCTCCAGTATCCCACCACTTAGTTATTAAGTTTGAGAGAATTTTAAGTGAGCACTGTTAAGTAAGAGGTTTCTCATCAAGGGTAAATATCTTTTCCAAATATCTTTTGAAAGTCTTATCATTTCATCTAGCTTGACTATCTTTGAATGTTTTCATTCAATATATTGTAGGTTAGCATCTATATATTTATTTATTCATCTTGATGATTGGTCCAGGCAAACAGAACTTAGACACTGCAATTCCAAGAAGTGGGCCTGGTTTGGGCTGAGTTGAAGATTTCATTAATCTTAGTCCACATCTGCTTTGTTCTCATTCCTCAGCTGTGGCCTCCTGGGAAGACTATAGAAGATTAAGATCACCTTCAGATATTTAAGGTTGGCTCTTTAATCTAATCCCCACTCAGCTTCAGATTATTTCAGTCTTGAAAGGGAGGGTGGTATGTTTGTGGCAGGTCCCCTTTAGAAGGATTTTGTTTTCTAGTCACTACAAAACTTCAGCTTTCCTCATCCTCCTGTTTTACCCCAGGACATGTTTCCTACGGGAAGCTGGCTTTGCATTGGCAGGTCCTTTGAATTCCTTTCCATCATGGCAACCCATTCACTGGACCCTAGATCTCTTTGCCTAAGCTAACCTCCATCCTTGACTCCACTCTTGAATCTGAAATGACCTTAATAAACTATCAATTCTCAGCTCACCTAATAAACTCTCTTTCTTCTTCAAACTTGCTTTCTTCTAGTCCTTGTTACTTTTAGAGATTTCCATTGTCCATAAAAAATGGTTTTATTCTAATGTATCCATTTCTTCCCTGATTTTGTCTATGGCTTAATATACCACAGCTAGGAAAAAGAAATCTCAAAGATATAACTGGAAGGCATAATTATCATAATGGTTTGATTGTCTAGCAGCTATTTGTAAGGATCATCGAAAACCTGTTATGTTCATCCTGGAGAAAAGGAACAGTAACTTAAAGAAGGAGATGTAGAACTGAGCTATTTGGAATGAGATATTGACTTAATTTATTATTGGTTTCAGAGGACTATGAATATCTCATGAGTGACAGATAGGAAGGATAGAACCTAGGGATACAGGGCCAGGTATACAAAAAATTCTTTGGATATTTAAATCAGTAGATATTCATTGAGTTCATTAACAGTAATATAAGTGGTCAACCAGTGACCTACCACTTAACCATATTCCAAGTCTAGGTACTACCACCTGTGGACACACTTGTTCAGCATTGAATTTTGTATTACAATTTATAAGAAGTTCCTTCTCTTCTACTTTTGTTTGTGTATAAGTTCCTTCCTTCCTTTTTTTTTTTTTTTTTTTTGTAAGCAGGAGAAGTCTTGAAGGAGATCAATTCCAAAACAGAGAAGCACAAAACTAGAGCTGCATATGAGAGCTGGTTCTCCCCAAACTTCATTGTTGCTACTTTTCCTAAGGTATAAAATAGGGACAAATAGTATCTGCCTCTTTGGGTTATTTTGATAACTAAATAAATTTGTATATAAATGCTAAGAACAACCCTGTCTATAGAAAATACCTCTGTTTGTTTTCATTATTATCCCCAACATTAGCATCATTAAAAATTAAAGTAGAATTATCACCAGAATTCAGTTCACGAGCCTCAACAGATTTGGGTTATAATCTATGCTTCTTTGTTTATTATACTCTCCTATATTCTCATTCGAGAACTGTGTATGAATCTTATTTGTACAACAAACTAATGTCCATTTCTAAAATGGAAAATCAGTATCCTAGTTAAAATACTGCTGAATATGTTTGTCTCAAGGTCTAGTGATTTTTCTCTACTTACCCAGTAAAGTGTCCATTTGCATTGGGTAGGGTACTAAAACCATTGGTAGAATGGGTCATGTACATCAAACATCAAGGGACCTTATAATATTCTTTATTATAGAAAAATACCACCGAATGTAGAGCTTGTTCTACTGCTTAGGAAAATAAGAAAATTGAAATAAGTATTGTTGTAATAACTACAGGGGTAGTATTTATATATTATACCTGGATCTTGCTATTATTATTTTTTATATATTTTAAGAAATTATTTGTAAAAATAAACTTAATTCCTGATGTTCCCTTCAGTTTCAAAGACATTCTAGAGACATGTTTAATTGAGCGCTTGAATGAGGAAAGATATCTTTTGTTTGTTTTTGTTTTGTCCTTGGGTTCTCTATTCCAATAGAAAGAACATATACCACAGTGAAAGGCATATCTCTGGTAGTATCAGTGATTTACTCTAGGTATGTAACTGGCTATTGAAAGACACAGCAACAAATGACATCTACCAAGTACAGGTCTATATATTTATTTGCAAATGGATTGTACAAATGGAAGATGTCCTTAGCTTTGCGTTAGCATACTGATAGCATATCAAAGTATCAGGCAAAGAACCTGGCACATCTTTTATCATGTTCACAGGTGATTTTATCTGGCTCCTTGGCAGGTACCTGCATAGCTGACTTAAAGCGCGCGCACACACACACACACACACACACACACACATTTTCAATAGACAACTGCTCTCATTGGGGTGAACAAGTGTTCAATTATTCTGAAGTCAATTCATTTCATGCATAACACTGAGAGCTAAATCTTGTTAAAACCTCACTATCTATATTGCCATGAGTTTTCTTTGCAGGATGGATTAGAGTTTGTTTTAGGAACTTAACTACAAATCAATTTGACTCTGATGTCCACAGATCTAAGAAGATGATAATAAAAAACAGTAGAGGGAGTTATTATGAGATTTAAAGGATAAAACATAATGGAAAATAATAACTATAATGTAAATAAAAGTGTACCTCCACTTTATAACTACTTAAAAGTTATCTGAAGAGATGGAATTATCTGTGGCCCATGTGAACTAAAAGTACATGTGATTAAATGACTTCAAGTCAGGAACCAGTGTCAAAACATAAGTTACTACAAGAATCACAGTTCACATTTCCATTGTTCTCATTAAAAGTCACTTTGCTGAAGGAAAGTAGAGGTGTGTATTCTTTCTTTCTTTTCCATTAGGGGTAATAGTATCAATTAAATGGTTTTAAATGTTTCAAAAAATTTAGGTCTTTTAAAATAGACTCTGCTTTTATGTAAAAGAACTTTAAAGCTATAATTCAAAGAAAAACATCTGAACAAAGGTCTAAAATGTAAATGTGATATTTTAAAGGTAGATAAAGATTTAAGATGGAGGAGTTAAGAATATATACTAAGAGACAGGAGAGAAATCTACACATTGAACAACCCACTTAACCAAACGTCCTCTCCCATGTAGCAAGACGTTAAGCTCTTCAGTTGACAATAGAGAATCTAAAAGGAAAACTTCATCCCCAGTATGCTAGGAAAAAGATAAGTGTTCTTATGTAAATTTTCACTTTTCCAAAAAGGGTAATGAGAAATAAGTACACCATGGGGTTTTAAGGGAAAAAAAAATCAAGTTGGGGAAGAAGTTATTAATAATTCCCAGTGGAAATGAGCCTTTAAAATAATCTAAAATTGTTTATTTTATATAGACATCATATTCATACAAAGAAATATATAAGTATTCTTGATAACACCCATTGACTCTCGTGGATTATTTCAGCTTTCCTTGTGACTGTCTCTTTCATAATAAAAAAAAATCATTCATGGTCAAATGTGTTCATACACTTAACTCTCATGATGGAACAGGGATAAATTAAAGTCACAGCTAATGCCAAAGCTTTGTTAAGCAATGCTCCAATGTTCTGTCAATGAAGAGAAAATGGTGCTTTTGAGAAAAAGAGAGATGATGGACAGAGACAGACAGACAGACATGTTTTCTGGCTTAAAGCAAAATAACCTTGTGGGTAAAATTCCTAAATCCAGTACTCGTGCAAAATTAAAAAAAAAACAAAACTATACACTAAGCAGAGCAAAACAAAACATATATATTTAAGCTCCCATAAGCCATACCAATAGAAATTAGATATGATTTTGAAAATTAATGAACCAGAATCACATCCTTTGTAATTAGGTCACCTAAGATGAAAATCTGACTTCATTCTTGTTCGCTGTAACAGTAACCTTTTGCTCCCCCTAGATCCCAGAAGGCAACAAAATGATTCAACCTTACTGAAATCTCACCTCCAGTAATCCATTATATCTTAACTTACACATTAAGATTTTAAAACCTCCATCTGGTGGACATTCCTTGACCCCTTTTGATTTATAGGCAACCTGTTTTCACAGGTAAGCAAATTTATTTTTCCTTTGACCACCTGGCAAAGGCGGGAACAGCTGAGGCGAGTCTGCTCTCTAGTGAGCTATTATTGCACTACCAACATGCCATTACCAGGGAGGAATCAGGGTGATTTAATGCCTATGAAATTAGAGCTTTAGGTTCTCTTGGAAACTAGAGGCCTACTAAATGACTCCTTATCCCTAATCAATTGTGTGATCTGCAACAATAGCTACATCAGCAGTGGGGCACTCGTTCTCCTTGCCCAAGTTGTAGGGATTAGTAGAACTCAGGGTTATTAAATAAGGGGTAGAAGAAGTATTTTACAAAAGTATTTCAATTATGTGCAGAGGTTAAGTTAAGGGTATTATAGGCTAGGGCTTCTTCAAGTCTAGGCTGCTAACCATTTGCCTTAGCATCCTCTGGCACTGAGGAAGATGCAGAGAGGGCATCTGCTGCTTAATGCACCTTCCAGGGCCCTGTTCTCTATTTTTCCTTCCACTGAAAATTCTGAAACTGATTTCACGGATGTTTCTATCATCTTCTATCCCCATAGGATCAGAATGCAGCACTTATGTAAGGACAGGTAAGGGAACAAAAGGAGATGTTTGGAGAATCTGCATTTCTTTTTATTTTCATTTGTGTGCACATTTTTAGTAGAAATGTGAGGACATATCATTTTGTTAGATGAATGAATAGTGACAACATCCAACTTCACCTGAATGCTGTGTTCCTGAACAATGGTGGTGGTTAAGATGTATTCCTATCCTTTCTCCTTCACAATGCCAGGGAGCACTCCGATCTAGCATACAACCACCTCCACCCTTCCTCAATAGCTTAGATTTAAATATATATATATATAAAGGGGGTTGGGGATTTAGTTCAGTGGCAGAGTGCTTGCCTAGAACATGCAAGGCCCCGAGTTCAGTCCTCAGCCCTGAAAAAAATATATATATATGTATATACATATATATATATATGTATATACATATATATAAAGGCAAGATTTTGCTGCCCTTGAAAAACAAAACAGACTTATCACCATCCTTTTGCTTTGCTGCCTTACAATGAATGATCCCTTTGTCTAACTGCCTCTGTAAAACTCCAGGTCCTTTCCCCAGCCCCATCTCCTCTCTTTATGAGAATTTCCTCCTTAATAAATGTTCTTCATGTCACAATAGCATTATATTATAAAGTCCTCTCCTTAATTCCCCAGTGCATTTCACCTTTTGCAATAGCGTAGATAATAATTACTCACATACTCAATTACTTAATTGTCATAGAAGCTGTAGATGATAGTACTTACAGAAGGTGATACTTAGTAGAGCCAAGGAGTATGCCATATGATACTTTGTTATGCACTTTTGAGCGTATAGTCAGAATTGCAATTTTTTAAGAGAGAGGAACAGAGAGAGTGAGAGAGAATAAATTTTATTTAATTTTTCATGTGGCTTTCGTTGCTCCAACACTTTGTTGTGTACGTAGTGCTGGGGTTCAAATCCTTGTCCTCATGCATGCCTGGCAAGCACTGTGACTACTGAGCCATTGCTCCAGCCCCAGAATTGCAATTCTTTAAAAGGGCATTTTGGCAACAATATGAAAGATAGTTTGAAGACGTAAGATAATATTTGAGGATGCAGTAGAAAACTACTTCAATTTCTAAGCTAAGACTATGAGGGAATCACAAGAGAATGAGAGCACCTTAAGAGGGATTTGGAGTCAGGAACTCCAGGATTTTATGAACCTTTGAACATGGGAATGAAAAAAAGGTAAGGTCGAGAATGACTAGGGATCATATCTTTAGAGTCACCAAACTGAAGAATGCAGGAGAAGTACCAAGTTCATTGGGATTGATTTATTTTTAAGTGTATCTATATCCAACTTTTAAGAATGACATGATTTAATGTTACTTATATAAAATGTAATAAATTAAAATTTGCAAGGTAATATGAGCAAGCCAATTAGAATAATAACATTGGGAGAGGAAAAATGGCCAGAAGAGAGCTTGATTAACAAAATGCACACTTTAGATTAGATCCCTTTGCCTCATGTTGGGTTCTAAGGTTTCTGGAAGCCCGTTCAAGGAAGGGAATAAAATTAGATCTTGAGTCCAATTTGTCTTCCCAAGAGAATGAGATTTAGGCAGGAAACTAAGTGTTAAATGACTGAGAGGTTGAAGCTCTGAAGTAATTTAGATAGAATGTTAGTTTAAAAAATAAAGCTGTTTCCTTTCAGCTTAATAGTTGAGCATGCTGACAACTTAAATTTGCCATGAGGATTGGCTAGATGGAAGCTAGAATTCCTATGGCATGATGGAGAGAAGATACTGGAAAAGGACTATTTTTGAGAGTTGTGCTTAATTTTAAAATTGGCTTTACCAGTTTGCAGTTGAAGTAGATGATTGTTGACACTTAAAAAAAATTTAAGTTTTTATCTGATCATGTTTTTAACCCCAGGAAAAACTTCCTAATAAATACTTAGGCTACAACCAAATTGTATAGAAAGATAATCAGAACTTCAAGTTTTCTTTCATTTTTATTTTTTAATTGTTATATTATTTTTCCTATTACTTTCATGGGTCACAAAAAATGTAAAATATGGATTTAATCAATTTTTGGCAAGAAACATGGGGAGGACGTCATTTTAGCAGGTATATTAATCATTTTAAAACTCAAAAGTTTTATGAACCTCATTTTAGGATATTAAACTAAAAGGATTAAATATGTCTATCATTAGAAGGAATAAGAAACTCGCCTTAATTGATAAGTTATAACCACAAGGAAGAATTGACAGGGTAACAGTAAATTATTTTAACTTTTTGTGATACATTGTTACATATATTACATTTTCATCCATGAACTCAAATAGTGTTTTAAAAGATCAGAATGATCTTTATCTTAATTACTTAAAAATTATTTGGGGTAAAAAGAGGGAAATTGAAGGAAAACTCAAAGGTTTCATACCATACACATCCTACGTGCCAGAGAGAAAGTAGACAACCGCATGTTTGGGGGCTTTAAAGGCGGAAGTCTAGCTTGAGAAGTTCTCTACCATGTGTACAGAAGGAAACCCCAGCTCAGACAACTCTAGTGCTTTGCATAGGTGCAACTGTTCACAACCTTAACAGTTAAGATGGAAACTCACCTCTCCTATTCCCAAACCAATGTTCTTTAATGTTAGAAAAACATCAAAATGCCCCCTCTAAAAATTTTTGCATTCCAAAATAGCAAGACTGAGGGTTTAATTGGGAAGACAAAAACATACTGATGTAATATTTGCCAAAATTGATCAGAATTAAAATATAATCTTATTTTAGAAATATTAAAAGGGTAATGTGACAGAAGAAAAACGGAGATGCAAAATTGATGAATGTATTCATTTGCCAAAAGTTTACTGAATGCAAATCAACTTTTTCAGGCCAAAAGAGGATGGAGATAAAAACACGTGACAATATGCCCACACTCAATTTTGTGTTCAAAGTCAAAATTGTTCTAGATTAAAAGCAATCAAGGTGGTGTTCTTTTCCACCATAATGATTTAAACCTGCTATGTGTGAAATGAAGATGCAATCTTTCACTAACTTAAGTATTTGAGCTTTTATAAAATGTTTTTAAGCTGAGAGGTGATAGTCATAGATTGGAGAATAGATTTTGGAGTCAGCCAGGTATGAATGCACACCTCAGTTCCACCCCTTCCTGGTTCTGTTATACAAATTTAGGATATTGTATCATGGAGGTAGATGTATACCTGACCCTTACTGTAGTTATAAGGCACAGTATGTGGTATGGTAAAATGGGTAGCAAAGGGTAACCATTTACCATAGTAATCATTTTCTAATAAGTAGTGTCATTCTTAGTAATAATAGATATTGAAATATTAGCATTTGTGAAGGTAAAATGGTAAAAATTATGCATAGCTGTCATTTGCCACTAGAAAGAAATCAAGACTCCACACTGCAAATTAGGCCTTAATTTTTGTTCTTTTCTTTTTTCTCTACTTATGCCTACTCCTTTATATTTCCTCTAGAACATGTATATGTAAAAGATCTAGGATAACATTTAATGTAAGATAGCAAATAAAATATAGAATATCATATATACTCTTCTCTAGAAATTCTATTTAAGTCATATCTTCTGGACTGGAGCAGTGGCTCATAGGTTCGGGCACTTTCCTGGCATGCACAAGGATGCTGGTTCAAACCCCAGCATCACGTACACAAGGAAGTGTCAGAACAACCAAGGCCATATGAAAAACTAAATAAAATTTGATTTTCTTTCTCTCTCTCACTATCCCTCTCTCTTAAAAAAAAACGTCCTAAGTCATATCTTCTAATCTATTTCATCTTATCTTCCTGTGTAGTTTCTAAGCTCTTAGAGGACAGGTTGAAATCCTCTTTATTTTATGCAGAGTTGATAGTTGTATTTGTAACCTCATGCACCTGACCAATTTCATTAATTTCTCTTTTTTGGACTAAAGATACAAATTAATTTTTTTAAATATCAAAGCATGTGAAAACATAGCAGATCAATAGTAATGCTTAAGGAGCAAAATCTTAAGGAATAAGGAAGACCACCTCTTAATTATTTGGCATCACTTTCCACTCCTACTTTCCTGCCTTGCTTTCTGCTTTTCCTTCTGTCCACCCTTTCCCCGATTTCAAGGACCAGCACACCAGATTCCAGTTTAATTATGCGTGAGGTTTTATTTTTTTTTAAGCTTTCCAGAAAGTGTTGCCTTATTTGCCTTATTTGGAACCCAACATGGAGACGAGACATAAGAAAAACCAAGGCTGAGAAATTCAGTTATCATTCACTTAGCTATCAAGATGTGGAGCAGCAATTAGACTCTCTAATAACTGAAAATGAGTTCACCCATTTTGCATTATTTTTCTCTTACCTATTTTTTTTAACATTAATGATTCACATTGAAGATTCTGATTCTATTTTGAAAGCAATTGGGTGACTTAGATTAATGATGTGATCTGTTTGTGTTGTCTTCACCCTCTTGAAAAGGGTATCAGGTAGGAGGCAGAATGCTCCATCCACTACCTGAATCCCTCCTGATGGGGAGATGTTCAAAGGCCAGATGTAAACAAGCAAGAATTCAATTAAACCAACAGTGGACAGTGACAGGCCTTGTAACTTTTAAAAAATCTATTTCTTTATATGTTGTAGATGTCTTAGGTCAGGATAAATTAATTTCAGGCTCAAAATAAGTGGAAATTAAAACAAGTAATAAAAAAACCAAAAATAAAACCAAGAAATAATCTCTTCATACTTCACCTTTAAATTTCTAGAACATTTACTTAAATCAACTGCTTGTTCTTGCTATATTAAATGCCAGGAAAAGCATTTAAAATCTTAGCACAATAAATGCCCTTCAAAATTAGATGCACCTCATTCTCAGTTTATGCAGAGCATTGCAGAGACCATCTAGTAGCTTTCTGTTCAAAATCATGCCTTCATCAGTCTGTAGTCTATGAAGTATGGAGGAAGACATTAGCTTAAGTAAAATTATGATTGTTTTAAATAATTTAGAAATATATAGGATACTTTATCGGGTTAAAAGATAAATGCAGATTATTTAATGTTTTCTGCATGGTAATTTGAAAACTTATGTGACCATTTTACAATTAGGAAAACAGAAGAGAAAAACTGTCCAGAATTATATCATCCTAAATTGACAGTTAGGAAGATGACCATATTTCATTAGTTTGTTTGCTGAAATAATGATGTCCACTTAAATTTTATACTTGACATAAATGTGTTTGAGTTTTAATTCTAATTTTTCACCTTTTAACAAGTACCTGTTTCCTTGTTACTACACAATCTTTTTCTTTATAAGAATCAATGACTGATTACTGATTTAACATAGCCAATAAATATGCCCTGGCTTACCTAATAATTCTCCTGCCACTGAATATGTGTTTCTGAATATTCCATAATGATACCAAGCAGCTGTCCTTTGTGTAGTGTTTACAATGCCATCACCATTATGGAAAAACATAAAAGAGTAACGTTTCTATCTCTCCTTTATAGCAATATCTTTTTATGTAAATTCTAAACTAAACAAACCAACGAAAAACCTCACTGTTACATGTATGATGTCTTTTTGAGATTTACCCTTAAATAGTTACCTAGGCAGGACACAGACTGGGGAAACAAATGTCACCGCATGCTGTCCAAAGTGAATCATTACACCATCACTGCTAATGTTCACTATCAGATTAAGGCATTTGGCAATCACTGGCCAGATAACATCACGTTACGTGCATACCTTCCTTTCTTCGAAAATCCTGTTGCAAACCCTTGTTTCCCTCCTCCTTGGAAACATTTTATAGGTGGCTCTAGAGAGATTTTTGTCAGAGTAAAGCAAAACAGGCAAGACATCCCAGAGATTATACAGCCAGCTACCTAATCTGCCCCCTACAGCTCTCTCCATGAGGAAAAGCCACAGCACTAATTCTCTCCCCTAAAGTGTGACCACCATAAGAACTTCCTGTGGTTCTTCCCTAGCGACAAACTGTGCCTTGGAATCTGTGAGTGGAGAAAGTGAACAAACAGGCGATACAGATTTGATGCACCAAACCCGAACCCCAACTGTTAGTGTTAAAGTATACTGCTTAGATACAGGTACTTAAACAGAAGTTTTTCTCTGTAAAAGATTATCCCTAACAGGATCAAAAACAAATCTTGAAACAGTCTCCCTCCATGTAGTGACTTGGGGTAGAGTGATTACAGAAATGTGGAATGTATAGATGAAATAAATATACAGTTTAGCACAGATTTGATGAGGCTTCAGGCTTCTTGGGGGGTAGTTCCTGAATCTGGGACAAGAAGATTGTGTCTAATCGAAATTCTGTAACATATTCCACCTTGTAGGGTGCTGTGTGCAAGGCCAGCTTTAGGCTACATTGGTTCTTGGGTGAGGGTTGTCAGGCAAGCAGCTCTATTTTGGGAGATTTGCTCTCCCTAGTCAGGCACTAGTGCCCTCCTTTCCTCTTTTGTAATCCCCAGGTCAAAACTAAAATCTGAATGGCTGATGACAGTTTAAAGTGTTACACTTCCCAGGGGGAAGAGAATTTGAATAGGCATGGAAGCTTTAAGCTACAGGGTAGAGTTCTGATGGAGAAATCCCATGTATCAGGAAAGCTCTTTCTATACCTCTCGGTTTCTGTTTAAAGCTGGACATATTGTATGGCAGCATTTCTTTTGGTGGAGAGGGTTCTTGTCAATGATTTATAATTCTCTGGGCTAGAGGCAGATTCTATAGATTTTTTTTTTTTGCCTCAAATTGGCATTGGATTTAATTGAGAACATTAATGTTAGGAACTAGACTCTATGAACATAGCTTACTGTACACATCTCCCACACATTAGCTTTTTGAGTCTAAGTTTTGTATTTTGATGTCAATTTTGTTGGTTCCATTTTGTTTTAGTGAGATATAAACAGTACCTACCTTCTGCATTTGAATGCATAAATCTTCTTATGTATTGGTTGGCACAAAGCAGGCATTTGATGGCCTGCTATTTTCTTGGTTATAAATTTCTAAGGTGTTTTATGGTTATTAAGTTAAGGGGACTTTAAAAGTATTATCTATTAATCCCTTTATCTACTGTGTATGTGTGTTTTAGCATCAAGATATATCTAATGATGACTATATTCTGGAAGTTCAAAAACAAAAACTGCTTTAAATGATTACTACACCGTTTTCTTTATTAGCCCACATCCCTATGTCCATTTGAGTAATCTAAGATGTCTGTGCCCACATTAATGATTTTAACACTCCCATGGTGTTTGGGAGAGATAATAACAGTCCATAGTGGCTAGAATTTATATGAAGGATAGGTCAGGATTTGTCTGAGCAGATTTTATCTTAAATATTTAAAGACCAAGCCATAACCATTAATTTTAGTGTGAATCAAGAGACTGCATTTTAGCATACAACTTCAAAAAATGATCGCTAAGTATCATAAGACTCTGAAGGGAAAACAAGATACTAAAAATCGTGATTTTTTTTTCCAGCCTTAAGAATCCAGTCCAGAAAGTATTGTTTAAGTGGCACTTTTTAATGATTTTTGTGCATTGTTAGTCTTTTTTCAACTCTCAGGTTCCTCCAAATAGATTTCCCATATCAACATAACCTTTATAATGAATGATAATATTCACTAGAATTAACTAGCACGGTAATTCCCAACTCAAGAGTGTATCATAATCACCAGATCAGAGAGCTATTTCAAAATACAGTTTCCTGGATGCCACTCCAGACTATAAATTCTAGTCTCCAAATTAAGAAACTTGTATCTCTATTAAACAAACAGATAAGTGAAAACTTCGTGGTTATTCTTAACAGAAGCCAGATTTTGAAAACTTTGTTGCAGATGACATGATCATTTTGACAGGACTAATGGGAATACACAGCTACTTGATGATTCTTGGGCAAAGGAAAGAAGGAGGTGGGGAGGAAACATTTGTTGAACATATACCGTGATTCATGTGTGGCTAAACACTTTTTTCCCTTTAATCATTATTGCAACTTGAACCATTACAACTATTTTGTAGTTGGAAAACCTGGTTTAAAAAGGTTAAGTGACTTTGTTAGTTATGACATTTATACATTTAATCAGTGCTTGAGCTTGTACATGACCTTGGGTTTATCTCAAAGCTGCTGTTTTTTCACTGGGCCCACAGTGTCAGATATAAATGATGTGAGTTCAGGGTCAGATCTTGTTGAAACTGTCTTTCAACCTCTCCTCTGTAACTGTTTTTCTCCGTATGCAAAATGTACAGCTTGAAAACAATGGTTCCTATTACTATTCTAACATGAAAACTTTCTACTGTGTGAAGACACTGAACAAATGGAAGAGTGCTACTAAGAGTAAGAACCCCTGGCTTCAGGTCACCTATAATCTGGTTGTAATTGTGACAAATCTATAAGGAAGAATAAGAAAATGAAGAAAAAAAGTAAATGGAAATTGCTACATGTACAGCAAGACATGCTCATATCTCATCAAATTTATATTTAATTGGATGTTCTGTTAGAATTAAGACACACATGATTGTATGTGTTACTAAGGAAAGAAAAGTTCTACCAGCTTCTTGTTGCTTTGCAATTTCTTGCATTCATTCTAAGATATTTGGTTATGTTCTGGTCATCAGTTGCATGGTGTGGCATGAGGTAGCAATCCCTTTTGCAAATATCTCAATAATAAACAACTCAGCTTTGTCTGTGGGTTTTTCCCTTTCTTTGGTCCCATAATGTTCTCCTTTGAAATACTTGTCTCACTAATAGAAGATCCACCACCCTCTACTCTATTTTGGTGCCTTCTACATACGCAATAACTATTGTTTCAGTAGTGAAGCACAGCATAGTCCTTTTAAAGCATTTAAAATGGTGATTAACCTTAACTTGTTTAGAGTTAACTAGGTTCCTGACTCAATTGTAGACATGAAGGGAGTACCCCTTGTGACCACATAGCATGTGCCCAGGAAGAGGCCACAACTTTACAGCTGCCACTGATGGGCAGTGATTTTAAGAAATGATCAATCCTGAGATGAATCTGGATTTCAGAAATATTAAAAGGTGAAAAATCATCCATCGAAAATCAATTTAAAATGGTAATTAAGCATCATAAGTACCTCTGCATGGGATGATAAGGAAGAGTATCACAGGAGGGTTAATTTGGAGCTCTTTGGGACTGGTTGGGGTAAATGGGTGTAGAGGAGAGCAGAGAGAATTTCAGATGAGGAGAAATGCTAGAGCATATGGTGAGCAGAGAGAAAACATGACTGTTGGGCAGGCAATCCACAGACACAAGAGAGTGTGACATTTAAAATATTCGTATGTATTAGGATCTAGATGCTCTCACTATTTTACACTGCAGATTTGATACTTTCTCTTGCCCATACAATAAATTGCAAAATCTTTAGAACAGAATCTAAAACCTGCCATAAATTGGCCTCAACCTACCATTTCCATCTTCTCTGCTGCTCAGCCAGATACTTTATGTTTCGCTATCACGTTTCTACCTCCAAGCACTGCCCAGAATGCCCTTTCATCTGCCTACAGATCCTTTTATTTGAATACAACAACCACTTTTAATGCACAATTATGACAGGAATGGGCTTTTCATGACCAGTAATCTCTTCCATAAGACAACTACACAGAAATCACCTGGTGCCTTGTGCTTGCCAGAACCATTTGCAAAAGCAGGTGCCATTTAGCTGTTTGTGACTGCCTGTTAGATTCGTGGTCAGCCTTAAGAAGAGCCACCCTATTACTGATTGCTTCATGCAAAAACAAGGAGCAAAGCCATTAAAGGCTACCAGTGTGACACAGGTGTTGAATTACTTTTCTCAGTGTGCTCTATTCTGTGCTTTTCCACTACTGAGCAAGACAACTAGGTGGTTAGCTTGAGTGTGCACTGTGCATGTTTATGTGCTATTATTCATGAGGTTAAACACAATCTCAGCCAAGTCATGGTTTGTCTCACTTTAGTGAAACATTTCTTTGAAAAATTTCAGGCACCATAATTGCATTTTAAAGATACATAATAAATTGCTATTAAGCTCTGGTTAGGAGGTTTGCTGAGGTGTGAACTGACCATTTTGTTCCTTTCTCTTTTATCAATAGGTTGTGCTTCAAGTCCCTGTCTTCAGAAGACAAAAAGATGTGCTGGAATATCAAAGACTGTAGGTTTATTACTATACATTATGAATAATTTAATGCAGTAACAAAATAACACACTGATAAAAGCCAACAAGTAATATTCTATTCATAGCAGACTGGATAATCAAAGCCATTGTAGGTGCTTTTTCTAATACTAATTTAAAATTTGCATTTGGGCTTTTTGCCTTCCCACACGATAACTACCTACTTGCTGAGATATACTGCACACCTTTCGGAGTCCTTTACAATTGGGTTCAAAAGTACACTTTTGCTATATGCAAGAGAATGAAAATAATTCATAGAGAAAGTAATTTTTTCCTTAACTCTTTCATCTTTTCCTTATTCTTTCAATGTACTACTTGAAATTTTACTGTCTGTAGGTTTCCTGTAAGTTTCCACAATGATTATGTTGACCTTGGCGGGGGGGAACTCATGGGGTCATAAAGGAGTCTTGATTATTGAGATTTGGAAATCTTCAAATGTATCATATATTTATCATAAAACTGTTTGGGCACACATGGTAGAAAGAAAAACTATTCTTGATTGCAGTTTTCACTAAAGTATGAGTTAAATCCAAAGTTTTCCCTTTCTCTATGTAGTCTGCTTATGATAAGAATTAGAGGCTTGCCCATTGCTCTTAGATGTTTCAGTTTTGCTTTAATAAGCAGAAAAACATACTATTTACAACCTTTGGCACCAGGATTGAATCCTAGTGGAGAAGATTAGACCAAGCCCTCTATCTTGGAATGGGTTCTTTGAATAACTGATTTTCACTTTTCGTTTTACACGTGAGAATCATCGTCTTTCTGTAGTAGGCAAAAAGATAAAAGCTCAAGGTCATTTCCTGTTTTGGGAGTGATTTAGATCCTTAGGTAGACATGTTCTATTTTTGTTAAGGACTTGAATAACATTTAGCACATTAATCATAAGGGACTGATTTAGACATTACAGAAAAAAAAAAAAAAAGCCAATTCCATATTCTTTTTCTCAGCCAGAGCATGTGCTTGATCAAGAACAGCATCACTGAGCTTGAATCAGCAATCACACAAAACAAATGTGAGAAAGGCTAAGAGAAATTTCAGAGAGAAATCTCTGGGGCCTGCTTTGCGCATGCAGGAAGGAGGGAGAGCAGAGAGAGCAGTACTCCTAAGGGTCAGGGTTTGGTGCAAATTGCTCTTTGTAGGTTTTGCAGGCCTCATCTGCACCTGGTAAATTGCTAGTACCTTTTAGTAGACCCCAGGTCTTTTTATCCGATAGTCATACATTCTTATCTGAGTCTTTAAATCTGTATGTCAGTCAGTGACAGCATCATAGAACTATGCCATCTTTTAAGCAATCAAAGCAGAGAATCTCTGAAATCAGGTGATAATATAGAAGAAATGAGACTGATTTCTTTCTGTTTCTCTCAGAGCAGCTGAATCATGTAAGACTGCACAAAAAGAAAAACCCAAGCCTTTTCTGAAACGGCTTGGGTAGGAAGGTATGCATTTTCATTTAAATGTAGACATTAGCTCCACAATATTTGAAGATAGTTAATAGAAAGTAGATTTGCCTATAGAAGAACACATTTGGGTGCTATTCAATAAGCTCTCCACCCAACCAGGAAAAAAAGTAATTACAATTGCTGTTTTACATTTTTTTCTAAAGAAAAGCTTCAAGTTAAATTTTATACTTAAATATAGATACTTTAACTCTTTGGATCAGTTTTCTCTGACAATGAAATCTGAAGCTTATTTGTAAATCATCAAATGTCATGTCAAACGACAAGAGAGGATAAAGTTTTTTACCTTTAATTTTTTGAAGTAAGAAATAACTGTTGATTTAATAAATGGTTATTGGATATCTGCTTTTTGCAAGGCCTCAATTTAGTCCAGAGGATAAAGCTAAAATCTAGTAATTTATGATCTAATAAGACATAAAGATGTCTTTATGCTATTCA
Organism: Aplodontia rufa; assembly: GCA_004027875.1. NCBI lineage: Eukaryota > Metazoa > Chordata > Mammalia > Rodentia > Aplodontiidae > Aplodontia > Aplodontia rufa. The sequence continues at coordinate 19,650 of PVKS010019832.1, read as the reverse complement.
TTATTTTATTTTGTATTTTTTAAAAAAAACATTAAAATAGCAGACTTTACATTCAGTAGTTATGTGTAACTGAAAGTGTCGTCTGCTGTTTAAATAAAAGAGAAGTGACATTTATTTAACACCTACTGCATGTCAGTCACTATGCCAAGTACTTTACAAGCATAATTCCATTTTTAAAATAATATCTTTTCGAACAATTTTAAATTTATAGAAAAAATGAACACAGTATGAGAACACGGAGAGACCTCATACAAATTTTTGCTTATTTTGGTGCATTTTGCAGAGAAAGGCCTCAATCTAGGACCAAGTATTGTATTCCTTATCATTTCTGCTTAATCCTCTCTAATCTGCAATAGTTCCACAGCCTTTCCATGACTTTCATGACATTGACATTTTTGAAAGTTACAGCCCAGACCCTTTTGCAAAATGGTCATTAGTTTGGATTTGCCTGGAGTTTTCTCGTGATTGGATTTAAATTATGCACGTTGGGCTGAAACAACATGGAATTAATGCTGGGTGCTTCTCAGTGCATCCTAATGGTGGTGCGCCATGTTGATTTGTCTCATTGCTGACAACTGCATTTTCAATAAACTGTTTATTTCCTGATGACAACAGGAATATCACTTCCTTACTAAAATTCAGATATTGAAAATACTATGAATGTGCAGGAGAAAAGCTTTTTTTAGATTTCCTGTCCCATAACTTCTCTGAGAGATTGGAATAAAAGCATCCTATTTTCTGTTTGGAGATCTTACAGTGATCTTGTCTGTATCACATTATCTTGTTTAATTCCCACAAACAACCTTATGAAGACTTTTTTCCTCAGCCCCCATTTGCCAATAATGACATTTGTTCAAGGTCATACACTGGGAACTAGAATGTAAAAAGAGGTTTTTTGATACCAAATCTCATGTTAGATTATGTATTGAATTATAAAGAGCACTTGTATATAAATGATTTATGTCAGATATTTACACTAAATATTTTTAATATCACATCCCCAGGCCTTTTTTTTAAATTTTTATTTTGAGACAGGGTCTTGCTAAGTAGCTGAGGCTGGCTTTGAACTTGTGATCCTGCTGCCTCAGCCTCCTGGGCTGCTGGGATTTAGATTCTTAATAATGGAGATTATCATTGCCAAATGAGAATGTATTTTCTCATCACCTTTACAGTATTAATAATAGTATTTTTAAAATGTCTACGTATTCACTGATCCCTCTATATGGCTTTCTATTCATATTCAATTTTCCCTGTATTATCTGGTGTCCGATAACTAAGTAACCAGCATGATCTGTGAAAACTAGTTCTGGGACAAATACTAAAGAAACTGGACCGTATTTCTAATTCTAGAAATAGCTGTGCATTCTGATATGGCTTTCTTAATTTCTTTCTATCTCTGGTTTGTATTTTCCCCCCAGTGTTGGGGACTAAACCCAGGGCCTTGTGCATGCTAAACAAGTGTTCCACCACTGAGCTATCTCTCCAGACCTTTTTATAGTTCACTTGTAGGCAAGGTAGGATCTCACTAAGATGACTAGGATGGCCCAGAACTTGTGATTTTCCAGCCTCTGCTTCCTGTGTACCTGGGACTACAGATGTGTGCAACCATGCCTGGCTCCGTTTTCTTTTGGGTAAAGTCAAGATAATCGCTCTCCCTGATTTCCACATACTATTATGAAAACTAATACAGTGGGCACAACAAAGAAGGACTACAGTAAGCCTTAATTTGTGAGTAAAATTTTAGTTTATCTAAGTGAAACATTTAAAAACTAGCTTACCTTTCAACAATATTATGAAATATACTTACACCACTATAGATATGCCATTCTCACTATATCAAAAAAGAAAAAAGGTCTTATGATTACCTGATTACAATATAATCTAAGGGAAGTAAAATAGCTCACTTGGTTTTTTTGCTCTGAAAACTTTAACAACTCACTTATTGTATGTAGTTCATCATGACATAATAACAAATGTCATTACTTAAATGCAATTTTCTTGTTGCATTTTTGATTCTTTATATTAAAAGAAAATATTAAACAGACTTCATTCAAATCAATAATTGTTCATTATCAGTATGTGCCAGGTTCAAATTCATGGATATTTGTGCTTTTTGTTTAGAGGAATGCTGTGTATTTGAAGTACCTTGCTATAGTGGGCAGTGAAGTCAGTGGATTCTAGTATCAGAAGATCTAGATTTACATCTTCGTTCTTCTTTTCTGTAGTTCTGTAAATTTGGGTAATTCCTGTTTTCTTGGTACTGCGGTGAAGATCAAATGACAAATGACTGGTGTATGTAAAAAAAATGTGCTATAATTCCAGAGTTGAGCTAGGGATACATTGATACATGATTTATTTTTTGGTTGGTTTTAATGTACATTTGAAGGATCCACTGAGAATCTTTTTATCATTATCACTTAAGGAAATCCATTTGAGATTTAGAACAATATTTCTATAATGAAAACATCTGACTTCTTAGGTTCAAATTTTACAAAGGGAAAAATGTAGAACTGAACTGAGAGGAAGATTCCACCATCTAGATCTATGCGTCTTGTACAAATCATGGCCTGGTTAAATCATGGCCTCCCATGGCTGTGGGAGTGAACCAAGACATGTATTTTGGGCTTGGCCTTGATTTCAAGTGTCTGCTTCAAATCTGGAGTAACTCCCAGTGTTTGAGTCTTATCTGAAATAAAGAGGCCATTCATAATAGCACCAGAATGTGCCTTGCTTGAGATTGGTACTCTGAGTAGTTCTGGACAAGAGTTTGCTAGGATGTCAAAAGTTTCTTCTGTCTTCTCCTTCTGGGAGTTTCCTGAGATGTGCTATGCGTGCATTTTACAAATCTCTTTGACCAACCAACATCTCACTAGCCAGTGCTCACCTTCAGAAGGCAGATTCTCATTCGTGAGGAGAGTAGCTGAAATTGGCCTGTCCAGGAAATCTGCAAGTTTTCATCACAGGAGATTTTAGGCATAAAGCAGAGCTCATAAATAACAGGGTTATGGCCAGATACAGCCTGCAGATGTTTCCTGTTGGAAACACGTTGTTTTAAAATATTTTTAATCAGCTGCTCACATTTAAATTTTAATAAATTTCATATGAAAATCTTGATTTGTTTTCTCTTGAAAAATCAGAGGTGATCACATTGGTTCAATGTCCCTGTGATTGAGTTGCTGAGTAGAGGCCCACTTGTGGTTAAGAATGTAGACATGAATTTTACTTTTTGGTTCTACCTCTATTTAGCTATGTTTCTTAGTCAGGTTAAACTTCTCAATGCGTCAGTTTCCTTGACTTAAACAGGGGGTGAAAATTGTACCTCTTCATTCAAGTTGCAGTAAAGAATGGATGAGTTAATGTCTGTCAGCTTCACAAAAGAGTGTCCAACGTATATAGTAATTAGTATATTGAATTTTTATTGGATGCTTTAGCTAGCCCATGGGCTTTCTAGTTTGTCCTTTGCCATATCTGCCCCATTTCATCAAATATTTTATCACATGTCTTTTTTTATAGATATTTGAATTTTCAAATCTTTGAACTTTTATCATTTTCCCTCAAATTAAATGGTAGACATAGACTACCCAGACTCCACAGACTATAATGAATAAATAATTCAAAAATGTTTTTAAATGTGAGAAAAAACTATCATCCTGCAAATTGCTAAAGTATCTAAATTACCATTTGGAGAGCCAGATACAAGGTTTTATAATTGACATATCTGCCAAAGACAACCAGATTAAAGAATATGAGACTAACATTTCTCCATAAATAAAAGTTGCTTATGAGTGACAAGGCACATTTTTGCTTATCATTTTGTATAGTTAGACTTACTTGTACAATGTAGATATTTGTCATTTTTAAAACATTGGACTTTAACATAATGAGAAGGATGTAAAATTGATTTTTTTTGATATGTTTAACTGCTAAAATAAAGAAAATTATAAGTGATTATAAAAATGAGGAAACATTTCTTTTCCTGCATTTTGGTCACATAAATTATCATCAGAATCAGTAGGTTCAACAATGAACTAGAGGAGGAGTCAGAAGCCCTGGGTTCAAGTTCTTACACTGCCATTAACTCAGAATGACCCTCAACCTCCTGGGATTCCATTGATCTATTTATAAAATAAATAATTTTTGTGTTACATAGGAGTAGTGAGAACATCAACATAATAAATTAAGGGAAAACTATCTAAACACCTTAATGAACTGGATTAGGGTAATGGTTGGTTTGGTATTTTATACAGATTGTCAAATAAAATAAAATAATTGAAGTAGCCATGTAAATTTTACTGAGCTGGATATTAGCCAAAATGCCAACAAGTTTAAAATTTTTAGTTTTTAGTATTTCTTTAGTTTACTGACATCCTCTTAAAGATTAAGCTTATCAGATTAAGTATGTTGCATCTTATTAAAAAATGAACAATATGCTAAATCAAATAGAGTCTCATAAGCATTTCTTCCCTATAGCTATAGCTGCATATTTTTATCCACTAACACACAAAGCTAATAAAAATTGATGCTGGACTTCAATGTGCTCCCCAAACTAGTGTTGTCAGTAAAAAGCTGTGCTTTCTAGTGGTTAGATGCCAAAAGAAAAAAAATCACCCCATTCATTACTCTGGACAGATCAGAAACCTCTCCTGGGAAGCCTGTAAAAATCTACTGCAAAGAATAAAGCTATAATATACTGTCAGCAACAATTTGCCTTGGCAGGGGATGGACAATATGATCTAACAGTCCCTTTTATTTCTAATTTCTATGATTCTGGTTTTTTTCAAGCCTTATATAGTTCTCTTAACCCAATTCTGTTACATACTGAGCCAGAATCTCCCAGTGTTTGAGCTGCTCTCCAGGGTTATGAGGCACTTTGGAGAATACATGAACACTGTGTTCATCTGGTTAACTCTTTTTTTGACTCATGTTATAAACCAAGCCTCAGTATACACATACACAATATGATATTCTTTTTCTTAAGAGAGATAGAAATAATCATTTTTTAAAATGTATTTTTCATTTGTTTCTGGTTTCTCCAATACCCAGTTATGTACATAGCACTGGGGTTCAAACTTGAGTACTTCCTCATGCCAGGCAAGTACTCTAACTGCTGAGCTATTCCAGCCCTATAATATTCTTACAAGATGTATACAGACATGTTTTTTTTTCCTCCTCTACATGGTCAAATCAGCAAAGTTTTAAAGCTATGGCTCAGCTGCCTTCATTATTTTAGTTCTTAATCGTCATGAATCTTGGAACTCTTTAATCCTGAATCATACTTCTGGAGTATGTTCCTGCCCCGCATATCTTTCTCAAAAACTCTTCACCTACTTCAGTGTCTATAGTGCAAAAATTTAAATTCATTTGGATGATAATTCACAAAACAATGCCTATGTGTTTTTGAAGAAATTATATATTAAACATTTACTTATAACAGGTGCAGTTGTGTGGGCTAAGACACGACAGGTGCATAGGGTATTCTTACTTTGTGTGACTTCTAAGAGGGACTCCAATAATCAACGTAAGTAACAGAAAATATAGATGGTGATGAGAGTTAAGGAGAAAGATGAAGAAGTAAAGGAGGAAGGAAATGTACTGTATAAAGTCCAAATTTAGATAGGAAGCTGAAGAAGGCATCTTATAATTATTATACTTATTTTATTTTTCTCTGTGTGCTCTTCCCTGAGCGGAAGAGCCACTCTTTCATGTATCTTACTATCATGAATGCCAGGCAATGTTTCCTAAATATTGGTTAATTGAATTGCATGGTATTATCTTTATCTACCTTATATTTTAAGGCACATCTGGATCTGTATGATAATTTAGGAAAGATGACATTGTAGACTTATTCTTGGGCATCTGATTCCTAGGGAAAGCACTAAATATAAGATGTGTGAGGGTAGAGATATTGTCTGTTTTGTTCACAGCAGAATTCCAAAGGCATAGAAATAGGTCACAGTATGTGCTCAATAATTTTTTGAATGAATCCATGAAACATGTAGCGAAATCCAGGTGTGCAGTCAAAAGCAGAGGAGAGGAAATGTCCTTTTAGGTATTACATGCTGTGCTGCTACTTCACAAAATCTGAGAGTGTGATAGAATATATATATATTGTCTTTTTTCATCTGCTAAGGTAGGAAATTTTATTCCATGTATACAATGGGAGAACTACTACTCTAAAAGCCCAGCATGCATATAATATATGCTTGCTTTCCAGAAATGCTAAAAAATGATTGATTTCTCAGTTTAAATTAAAAAACAACACAAAATCCATACATTCTTATTGACAATTAAAATAGCATCCCTCTATCTAATTACTTGGAATGCAAAAATCCCAATGGAAGAGAGAGGAGGTCAGAACTTAATACTTTTAGTGGTCATTATTGCTCTTTTAAAAATTAATATCAATGAATTTCAGATGATTTCCTCTAGGGGAAGCTTTCCATCGGACGATAATGGGAGGAAAATGGGAAGAAGAAGGAGTCTGAGAGTGCTGGAGTAGCTGAGAGAGGCTGGTGAAGAAATTTTCTTATCTATTTCATATTTTATCTAGTTAATATTCTATTTAAATAACTCCTGGTAAAAAGGTAGCATGAAAGTGGAAATTCCACTTATATCTTAGCCATAACTTTATGAATTACTCTACTTAGAAATACAACAGTAAACATGGTCAGGAAGAACAATGGTTAGTGATCCCTGCAGTCAGAAGAATTCTGATCCAGAAGACTTGGGTTCAAGACTATTTGCCTCTTTCTAGTTCTCTATTCCTGGACCTACCAACAGTCTCTTTGAGAATTAACAACAAACCCCTTCAATATGTAAAACTATAATGAAAAATAAAAAGGCCTGGAGTGTTTGCTCAGCACTTAGAGCGTGTACTTGGCTCGAGCAATGACCTGAGTTTGAACCCCAGCACTATGCTTACAACTGGGTGTTGGAGAAATCAGAACCCAATGAAAATGAAATAAAATTGATTCTTTCTCTCTCACTCTTTCCCTCTCTCTAAAAAATAAAAATAAAATAAATAAAATGATAAAAATGTTCTTCTCTTATCTACCCAGTGAGGATACTTCTTAGGGTTTTGTGCAAATCAAGTGGGAAAGCGATAAATTTTTTAAAAACAGGAAAAATAGTTATGCAAATATTGGTGTTGGAACAAACAGTAAAAAATACATCCCTCTTATAGGCTGACTATGCAGGAAGTAAAAATGAAGAACAATTGAACATAGTTCTGTTTCTTGTCAATATAAAGATATCCACTAGAATATCTTTACCTTATAATAATGTAAAAATTATGCACACTTCAGGCTGTGTTAATTTTTCCTTCTCTGTTGTGGACTGAATATTTGTATTCCCCTCCAATTCATAGCTTAAAATCCAACTCTCAATGTAATGGTATTGGGAGGTGGGGATTGGGGGTGATTAGGTCATGTCATGAACCAGACAGATGCCTTATGAAAGAAGCCTCAGTGAACTCCCTTGCCCTTCCACCATTAAGGACACAAGAAGATCACTGTCTAGGAACCAGGAGGCAGGCCCTCACCAGATATCCCATCTGCTTGCACCTTGATTTGCGACTACTCAGTCCTCACAACTGTTAGAAATACTTGTTTGTTGTTTAAGTGCCCCAACCTTTAGCATACTTGTTACAGGTGCCTTAACAGACTGAGACAGCCTCTAGCAATGTAATATCTCTAGTCCTCCTGGTATCTTCTAAAACTGAATTTCTTTTCTTTAATGTGGATCAGACATAATCGATATGCTTCTAAATTATTTCAGTTCTATAGATCCTAATTTTGTAAAGACTATACAATAAAAATGTTTGGTTAACGTATTCAAATATTTGTAGTTTTTCAAGTCTTAAAATAGAAACTATGGTTTTACATGTAGTAGTTTGCAATGAAAAGAAAAATTATATGCATCATGCTTATGTTAATTGGCTGGTGTTAATGTCTCTATTTTCAACTTATGCCTAAAAACCATATATACCCCCGCAGCTTTCTGTTTAAATTAACATATCTTTACTATTTTCAGAAACTCTTAACCAGAGAGCTGAAACTACAAATAACATTATTGTTTCAAGAATTCCTGAAAGTACAGAACTAATTATATTAGATAGTTCAACTAGGCTTATGAAATCTGCCTATCTGACTTTTAGAGTCATGCCTTGCTAGGTCTACCAACCTCAATCCATTAGTTCATGACTTGCCCAATCTTAATGAAGCTACTCTTCAAAAGCTTCTAAGATCTCATTAATATTCTGCTTTTCCCTCCCCTCTCCGAGATGTTACTAAGATTCTATAAAGGTAGCAGTCACCTACTGTAATAGGCAATAGTCACAGATTTGCTTAATCAACAGGTTATTTTTCCAACCTATATTCATGGAACTGGCATTTGAAACAATTCAAGAGATTTGAAAAGCTAAACAGGATTTCTTTTTGTTTGAGGAATTATTCTAATAAACATCTTTCAGACTGAATTATGAGAACTACAACTTACTATCTACATAAAATGGGACTTTTAATGCTTGATTTACACTTTCCCCCAAACACTAAATCAGCCTTCATCTTTCTATAGATAACACATACTTGACTCAGTTTACCCAATGAAATTAGCCTATCACTTTTGTAGACCACGGGACCTTTGATAATATTCATCAAACTGTACAATTTTTGCAAATGTGATTGATATGTATTCTGGATTCTATGTGCATTACATCTGAGATGTTTTTCCTTTGTGAGAATTAAAATCCAACAAGCATGAACCAAAACAAGAGTGTTTTTCTAATTTCCTTGCCCAAGTTTAACTGCTCTCACCTGAAATGGGTGTTACACATATGATAAATAGTGAACAGACTTTCATTATCTATCAATCATTCACTTTAAAAAAGAATTCTTCATGTGTGTATTTTAAGTGATGTACTAAAAAATGGAAATTATGCTTTCAGATAAAAGCAGTTCTAAAAATATATTAAATGTAGGATTAAATTTAGATAATGTAGCAGTCGATTTCACTTAACAGGGAGAAGATTTGAGAGTGAAGGACAGCACAGAAAGTCTAGTCATACCAGGTTTGTGTTTGATGAGGTTTAAATCCATCATATCTATGCATTTATGTCTTGAGAATCATATCTTAATGAAAATGTGGACATAAATATTGAAACACATCTGATCTAGTTGTTGATGTCAGATATCTGGTATTGAGTGTGGTTTGTGTTTTAAAACTTATGATAAACCATGTTTTTAAGCTATTGCAAACTCTGTTATTTCTGAAGCTTACAGAGTAAGTATGCCCTAGAGAAATCTCTCTTCTCCCACTACCCCCCAGCAACATCTATGGATAGTTCATTTTAACCAAAGAACCGGAAGAATTCCCACCTGGAACTTTCAATTCTATCTAATCTTGATTTGACAGGTGGTCAGAATTAAGAGGACAAAGAGTCTAAAGGAGAGAAGGACACCTGGGAGTCCACGTAAGTATTTTAACAACTACCAATAAAACTCCTAAGTAGATATATGTGGGAAAATGGTTTGAAGTCAATAAGCAGCTGGCCACTGATTTTAAATCTAGCAGCAGGTTTATTCTAAAAGCAGACCAAACTGACCCTAGCAAGGTAATTATAAACATTTTCAACATGGCACAAAAAAAGACTTCAGTTCCCAATAATTCCACAAAAAAATGACAGAAAAGTACTTTAGTCATTGAAATCATGTGTCAAGAACACATTTATTTAAGACCCCAAATCACTATCTTCATTAGCTGCCTGAGAAAGGTCAAAAAGAAAATCAAAACAATTATTGAAATAAAAGAAAAACTAAACTTGTTCCCATCTCTTCCCCAGTGTCATTATTGTAGTGTTATTAGAAGATCAACCAAGATTAACTATTTCAAGCCATTAAAATGCTATTTATTACATGGTTGCAAGATAAACAATTTGAGAATTCTCATTTGCTACAGACCTATCATGTCCACAGAAGAGGACATACCCCAATACATTCAGGCTGAATGCCACCAATGACAGATTTCTAAATATGACGTTTTCTAATATGTCAAGTTTTAGATATTGAGAGGTATTAGAAGATTTAGAAATAGAGGTCAATGTAGGTTAAATACTGTGCTTTAGTGGTCATGTTGGTCGCTCTGCCGCTTCCTCTCAGGATCCGCATGTTAATCTCATTCTAAAGACTTATAAAATGTTCTCGCCATTAATGATGTCTGAGCACAGTGTCACTGAATTGACAGTTGCAAATGTTATTTTGGGGCTTGGTTCCAAGACTCTAATACTGGAGCTCATGGAAAGCTCAGAAAGATTGTCACATGCCAGAATGTGACCATATTTCGGTAACTATTTTTAAACAGGAAGTATTTTTGTGTACTTAATAAAGAAGTCAAATATTGAAAAGTATGCATCTGTTTACATATGGTTGAATAAGTGCTCCTCTTTGGATAAACTAATTTTAAATGTAAAAAATCTCACAGAGTTCCCATTTTTAGTAATTCTACTTTTACTGCATGTTGATTGAAACAAAAATGTTGACTAAATTCAGAAATGTTTTGTATCTTACCATTGTATCTATATGCAATATATGGCATTACATGGAGACAAATCTTATTTAGTTTTCAGAATATGCTTGTTGGAAGGAATTGCTATTTGTGCTAAATCTGATATTGCTCGAAATATCTACAATACACACTTTGGAAACAAGCTTAATGTTATGTCCCTTCATCCCAGTTATGAAGCACCTATAAAAACTTAAATTAAGCAAGAAATATACCACTTATGGCAATTTTGAAATAACTATTTTCTTTGCAGAATTGAAGCCATAGGACTTAATGGGATAAAGAACAGTAAACTCAGACAGACTCACCTGGATTTCGAACTTCACTCGTATGACACATACACAAATATGCACAAGTATTTATTACCTTGCACATGTCACTTAACTGTTTTACAAATTTAGCATGCTAACTTCAAATAGTGCTTCAGAGAGAATTAAATAATATAAGTTTTAACACACTGCTTGGTTGGCACAGTGTAGATACTCAGTTATCTCCTAGCTTCTATCCTTTTTAAATGTTTGAAATTTTAGTTTCACAATATATTTAAGTAAGCCTGGATTGACTCAAATATAAATTAGATAACAAAAAAATCATTCTACACAAAGATTCACAGATTACTTTACATAGCAAACTGTACTAGTATATTTATTATATTCCCCAATTTGCGAATTTCTTACATCTGCTCATAAGCTCGACCTTTGAATACATGTGAGGGTCTCTAGATAACCAAGGCAGAGATTCTTTGCATCTGGAAGAAAGCTTCTAATTGAAAGTATGATTTAGAGAATGCTGATATTTATTAGAGACTTGAAAAGTAAATCGCTTTGTGAATATGGGATCAATACTATAATAATCTGTTGGAGTCATTATAATAAGTTTTTTTGTAAGTTTACCCGGTGATTATACATCGAAGATATTCAATCATGCATTTGCACAAAACGGTCCTGCTAGTCTTAATTGCTGCTTCATCTCCTACTCTGCACTGTGGTATGAGATATTTTTCAAGCAGCCACATGCAGCTCAGTGGTAGACACCACAGGCACCTATGTTGGGAGTTTTGAAGCTTTCTGTGTATGAGGATACTGCTGCTAGTCTGGGTTGTCTAGGCAAATGCAGATGCTGAGAGTTTTTAACTTCCGTTCTTCACAAGTTTATCCGGGGGGTAGTAATTTCTCTCTCCCCTCTCTATCTCCCCCTACCTACCTACCGACATAGTGCACAATAGTTTTGTCTACCATTATCAATGAACAATTCCACAAATGAACAGTTTACTCACCCTGGTCCCGGTACATCCACTTGTAGCATTCAACGCTTTACCCTGTACAACAATGAAAAAAAGATCTCAAACAGCAATTTCTAAAGAGGTTTGGCAATATCAACCAGGTAAGATTGCTAAAGTCAAAAAAGTTCTTACATATGTTTATAGGAAAGATATAATTTCATTGAATTTAATTTGATTCCTTTTATAGTTTTGACTTTGAGTATGTCTTTATGTGGTAGGGGTGTGCGGTAGCTGTGTACGATAGCTCTGTAACTTCTTTCAGACTCTCATACTTAGTCAATGGAAGAGCTGTCATTTATTGAGCCCATGCTTGCTGACAAGTACCATGCTGAGCTCTGTTTATGCAATTAATGTTTACAAAAACATTTACAGTAAGGTGCTACTTTTATTCCTATTTTGCAGATGCAGAAATTAAGGCTCAGCAAAGTTGAATAAATTGTAATTCACTCAGTGATAAGTAAAAATTCAAACCCAGGGCTATGTATAAATTACTTCTTGATTTTAACTGTCTTTTGAAGTTTTCAACAGTACACATATAAAGAACCTTTTGAGATGGCAAGATGAAACTTAGTTTCTATATTATTTGTTAGAGAGCAGTTAAGAGAAAACTGAATCTCAAGAAAGGAAATAAAATATATATAGAATTAAGTTGGTCAACATATGTTCCCTTGATTTTTCTCAGTTCAATAAAAACAAAATTTTATTTCTTCAAGTAGAATGCTGAATTATAGAAATAGAAAAGAAAAAAAAAGATTCTATGCATCCTTACATAAAAACCCAATTTCAGGGGAATGTATTACATTGTACTTGGGTAATAAGCATTTAAAATAAGAAACAATTCTAGTATTATCCTTTAAAGTGAAAGAATAATATGTTCCATCTTTATTTTAAGCGTTAATTGATTTATTAAGATAAGGAATAAATCACCCACATCTTTGATCTTGTATGCTATATTTCATCCCAGAAGGTATGGAAAAGCCAACACTATCCTAATAATTGTGGCAACAGCAGGGTTTCATGCATTACAAACGAAATTTCTTTCTGCTCTTTTCCTCCTATTCTAAATTGAACCCAGGAGGGCAGAGGTGGGGCTTTGATAAGATTCTAAGGAAACTGCTGTTTGCAGAAAAAAATGGGCAATATTTTTAATTTGACAATTTTTAGATTGACAATTTCATTCCATGGCTTCTTCTGTGTTTCTGGGTTCTGGTTTTAATTATCACTTAGCGTAAGTGTACTGGATATCTACTTATTAACTCCTCATTTCCCTTGTGGACCACACTGTGGGTTACAAAATACAATTTCCATTTTGTCTGCTGATGGCCTAAATAAGGTACACACAAAACAACAAGGATAGGCTTCTTAATTTAGCAGGGTAAGATGTTCATATAACAGTGGCCCTGGGGGTTAGATTAGAGGGGAAAGAGAAATAGATTCTACCTCAGTGGAACTGAATAATTTCTAAAAGATTTAGCACAAAAAAACTGGGCCATCCTGCACTATGAACACTTCGAAAAATCTAATGATAATGTAGTAATTTTTTCACATTCTTTAATACAGGGATCCATGACATACATGCAATTATCTTACATATTTCAAGTGTAACTATCATAGGAACAAAACTGTTAAAGAAATATTAAGGATATAGTATCATGACAAGTTTGTACTAAGATATTTCAAATTATAAAATATATGGTAACCTATCATGCATTATTTTATTTACTTCCTAATATTGGCATCCATAGTATTTAGCTAAGATTAATACTATAAGAAAATATCTTCACATAAAACATATAAATATTCTTGAAAAATTAATTCCTATTTTTCAACATTAACTTTGTCACCGGTGAACTATTTCTCCATCTCATTTCCTCTGAATGCATGACCCATTCCTAAGAACATGCAGTATTAGTTGTAAGCCATAATTCTTATCACGCTCATCACTGACATTAGCATCAACAAAACTTAATGAGTGCTCATTATCAGCTAAGTCCTAGGGAACCAGAAAGTTACACAAAATGGTCAGGTTTTAGCAAGTTAATAGGACAGTGATTGTATATTAAAACAATTTTAAAAAGTCATGCAGAAGAATGGAAAAAGCATGGCATGTTGGGAATATCATAAGGCTTTATTGAGGAAATAGAACTTGAGATTAATGTTGAACAGTTAAGACACATATCAGAAACAAAGAATGAAGAAAAAATAGTTAACTTATATACTTTACATCATATGGCCAGAATGAAGACATAATTCTCTTAAACACTTTGACTCTAAATAGGTGTTATGCAATAGGAGATATAATGGAAGGATAAAGGATTTTATAAAGGGTGATGACAATTAACCCAAGTATGATATTTATATGTTAGGCTGGAGGAAACGAACTATGACTGAAGCTTGTGGTTAGAGGGAATGATATTTGCAAGTTTTGTTTGGAAAATCCACTTACTATTCTAATATTACAGAACACTACAGGGAATATCTGGGCAAAAATTTTGCCTTAAAAATAACATTCTGGTGGCATGCACTTGGCATTTTCTCGTTCATGTATGCTACCTTTTCTTGTTTGTACATTTATGATCACACTAAATGTTTGCCTACACTTCTGGAAACCAAGATGAATGACAGTTAAACACAGCAATGCAAGAGATGTCCTGAAGATGTCACAGATCATACCACCTAAAGAGAAATAGACCCTTGATTGACAACATATTCAAAAGGCAGAGACTAGAGAATGTTGGGAAAGCATCCAGAGCAGAGAAGGTTTGAGCTGGATCTGTATAGATATTATGCCGTGAGTTCTCTAATATGCAGCTTAAAAAAACAGTAGTTACATTAGAGAAACATGTTTGAAAAATTAAAAATTTAGTTTTTAATAATTTGTTATATACTTTACTCAGAAAACTCCTTGCTCAATTAAGAAAAGTTATTTTTATTATTTCAATTTCAATTATTGAAAATTTTTATTTATCTATGTTCTATAGTTTATTTAATAATTAAAAAAACAACATCAATAAAAGGCATCTCTTGCTAAAAAAAAACAGTGAGCAACTGAAGTACTTTAAATTTGATTCAAATGCATGATATTTGTTGTTTGTTTATTTTTCCAATTGGACTCAACAATGTGAACTCTCTTAACAGTGCTTGATACTGTGGAGGATACCCATGCTTGCTGGAAAAATCCAGTTTATCTACAATATATTATTGATAATTCAGAGACACAACTGCACCAACTCAGTAAAATATGATTGTTTAATCTCACATGTACCTAAAATGTTTACTATGTATCAGGGAAGACAATGAAAATTATTCTTTATAGCTAACACCAAAATACCATTATAAAAGCATTCACTAAATATACTTACTGAATACTAGTTAAATTTGATAGCAAATTGAGAGCAAGGCAAAAGATAATTTATAATGTACATTCATATGAATATTACCTCAAAGAAAACCAAATATTAATATTTGCAATTTAGGTTTACAGGTAACAAATACTATTTTTTTTTTTTTTTTTTTTTTTAAGAAAGAAGGGATAGTGGAAGAGAAGATGGCGGCCACCCCAGTAGCAGTGACTCTGAGACGCTCCTGAGAGTCACCTCACACTGCAGGAGAGCACCAGGATTCCCATGGTAGGACGAAGCTCCCAGTGTGGGCGAACATTATCCCCCTCTAATTTTTTAAGTCCAAAGGAATAGTGTGGAGCATTAACGAAAATAAAGGAGGAAGTTTGTGGCACCCGTGTGACCGGCCCCACACCCGGGGAGAGGGGAGCTTCCCCGAAGGGGAGGAAACGGAGCAAGTTTCCTAATCAAATATCCTAATCTGGCCTCGAACTCCCTGATCTGACTGCTCTTCGTTTCCATGAACTTGGAATTAAGTTCGGGAATTAATTGCTCACATTAGCGAACTTACAGCTGTTCCTGCGAGCGGCAGCAGCCGGCGCCCGATTGTGACGTTGCCCTGAGGGCGGGGCTGGCTGCTCAGCAAAAACGCTCTTGGGGCCTCAGCCGCCTCCGTCAGAAAACCAGAATCTAAAGCGGAACAAGGGAGTGAGTTTCTTAAGCACGTACCCTAACCAGGCCAGCTGCAAACTCCCTGATATGACTGCTCGTAATTTACCTAATCTTGCATAAAGCGCTAAGAATTAATTGCTCACATTAGCGAGCTCGTAGCTGTTTGTGGGGCGGCCAGCCGCCATTGTGACGTTTCCCTGAGGGCGGGGCGTGTCCCTGAGGGCAGGTTGGGTCACCCAGCAGCTTTACAGGGCCTCAGTCCCCCCGACCAGAAACAGAAGTTACCGCCCACCCCCCACCAACTGGCCATCTGCCCTGGGGGCTGTAGCAAACTGCAAGTCACCTCTCCAGCTCCCAAACCTCTTGGTTGGTGACCTTCTGCCCTTTGGTCCATCCCACTTCCCACCCAAATAGGAGGAGCCTGTGAACAGAGCTTGCTACAGCAGGGAGCATCCCTCTATAGGGGATCCTCTTCTTTAGCCTCTCCTTGAAATCTCCCTCAAGAAGTTTTGAATATATGGGGCAGCTCCGGCTTCACCTTAGCATCTGAGCTCCTTGCATAGCTAAGGCTGCGTAGGTCTGGACCTCTCTAGCAGGGCGCCTCCTAGTGCTTGCAACGGAGAATCACATAAGCACTGCCATGATCTGGTCCATTTTCTGAGGGTTTCAGTCAACACCACAGAGCAGCTCTTGGGACTTCTGAAGATCACAAGTCTGAAGAGTGGGTCACCAGTGATCCTGAGGAAGCCAGTCTCAGGCTAGCCACTCTCCTTGGATCAGTCAGAGACCCATGCATCTACAATAGGATCAACTCGAATGTCTACAACTTCTGAGCCCCAGGTCCAAGAAATATTTAGAGTGTGGATTGGCAGAAAGCAAAAATCTCAGGATTACATCCCAGGGAGAGCTGAAAACCCCTTTGCAACAGAAAATTTTGAGGAGATCCTCTAAGAAAAACAAAGTCACCGGACTCAAAGAATCTGCTTCTCCCCAAACAAGCTCAACTCCAAAGAATCCCCAGCTTGATGTCGGTTTTTTTTTTTTTAACAAAATAATTTAAAATGTGTATATATTCTGGATATTGCAATTACCCCCAGGAGTGACCCCCCCAATTACCCTCCCTTATCTCGCCCTTCCCCTTCCCACAATATCTCTAAAAAAGCATTAGGTTGTAAAACATTACATCTTATCTGGATTTAACACATTCTAATAGACCAACATTCTCACTGTCCAGGGTCTAGTTCCCACCTCCACAGATGAGGGGAGACAATCGACCCTTGATATTGGTTTTGATAGCACCACCCCATGATACATACCTCCTGATCTAAGAGCCAGAAAATCTCAGAACTGTACCAACTAGTTTTGTGTGTTTTTTCCTTCTTTTTCATTTCTTTTCTTTTATTATTATTATTTTTTAATTTTTTAAATTTTTTTAAACGGTATTCCAGCTGGAAAATAATATTTTTAATTTTTTAACATTACTGTGGGTTTTTGGGTTTTTTTTCTTTTTTCCTTCTTTTTCCTCTGCTCATTTCTTGCCTTTTGATTAATACTGAATTTTGGAGTCGGTGGATGTAAATACTTATCTGGGTGTATGTATTGGTGATTGGCTCTTATTCCTTTAGGTCTTATTGAACCCTACGGCTAACTTCTTTCTCCACCATACTCTGGTAATCCCTAAATATAAGCACCTTTCTCTCATTCTCACCCCAAGTCTTTACCCTACCTGTAACCCAGTCCTATGTTTTCCTTAGTCCTAATAGAATAACCTACTCCCCCCAATCCCTAGTTCCGCTATACTCTATAACAGGTGTGATTTTATACCTCCCCAATTCACTTCCTTGACTTCCTATTCAATCCTTCTCCCCAATTTCAGAGAGATCCTAATACCTGAAGAAATTGACAAGCTTCAAAATGGCTACTTGCTTGGTATCATACTACACAGTGAGAGTTCTCTCAAAGAAAGCTTCCACTATTGGTGCTAATCATCAGCTCATCTGTTTTACTTGAAATGGACTAGCCTATAGCCTCTCAAATTTTCACAGAACCGTCTGGCATCTTTAGGTCTATATTGACACAAATAGCTCCTCTTCACAATGAAGCAAAGTCATAAGAAGCTCCAATTACTCCAACAAGAGTAACAAAGCTGAAATAAAAGACAAGCTCTCTGACTCAGAAAATGAGGAAAAGGAGAAATAACTGTCCTCAAACTCAGAGCTCTCCACCTAAGGATCCCATAGCCGGGGTCCTAGATGAAAACCAAAGACATTGTATCAGCATTATGATTAGTAATGCAATCAAAGAGTTGAGAGAGAAAATAAGGAAAGAGATCAAAGAGCAATTTCAAGAGATGAGAGACAAATTCTACAGAGAAATTAAGGATCAATTCCAGGAGATGAAAGAGCAGCTGTACAAGGATATTGACATTCTGAAAAAAGATGTAGCAGAGCTATCAGGATTGAATAACACAGTTAAACAATTCAAATCTTCAGTGGAAGACACCAACACCAGAGTAAACTCCACTGAAAATAGAACTTAAGCACTTGAAGAACGAGTATTGGACAATGAGGATCGCCTAAACAATGTAGAAATCAAAGAAGAACAGCAAGATAAACAGCTTATTTTACATAATCAGAACTTCCAAGTAATATTTGATGAGATGAAATGTAATAATCTGAGAATCATTGGTCTGGAGAAAAACTCTGAACAGCAAACAAGGGGATTCAGGAAACTTTTAAGCGAAATCATAACTCAGAACTTCCCTCATTTTGTTATTGATCCGGAATACCACATCCAAGATGCTTATAGAACACCAAATAGACCCAATCAGTGGAGAAACTCACCAAGACATATCATTTAAAATTGAATAACAGAGAAATTAAAGAGAGTATTCTAAAAGTTGCTAGAGGAAAGCCCCAAATCACATTCAGAGGCAAACCATTTCGGATAACTATGGATTTTTCAGAACAAACAATAAAGGCTAGAAAAGCTTGGAACAATATCTTTCATGTGTTAAAAAATAACAACTTTTAACAAAAGATAATATATCCGGCAAAACTCATCTTCAAACGTGAAGAGGAAATTAAAATCTTTAACGATAAACTCATGCTTGCAAGATACGTGAACACAAATCCCACTCTACAGAGCATTCTCAAAGATGCTATCCATTTATAGATAATGCCAACGATATGCTAAATCTTTAAACAATGGCAAGTCAATAATCATACTATACAAAAACTACCTTTCAAGAAGACAAAAACTCTGTAATAGATACAAAGTCTGTGAATCAGCCTCCCGTGTCTATTCTATCCTTGAATGTGAATGGTCTGAATGCCCCAATTAAAAGACACAGACTCACCCACTGGATCAAAAAACAAAATCCAACAATATGTTACCTGCAAGAGACACATTTGACACTCAAAAATAGACACAGGCTGAAAGTGAAAGGATAGCAAAACGTCTACCAGGCCTGTGGCCCAAAAAAGCAAGCTGGTGTAGCAATTGTAATTTCTGACAAAATTAATTTATAACTAAAACTAGTCAGAAAGGACAAAGAGGGACACTTTATCATACTAAAAGGGACAGTTCACCAAGAAGATATTATGATAATCAACATTTATGCCTCCAATTACAACCCCCCCAAATATATGGAAAAAATACTCAAAGACATTAATCCCCTCATTGATCTCAGCAAAATAATCCTGGGGGACTTCAACACACCACTATCAACTCTAGACAGATCATCAAAACAAAAAATCAATAAAGATGTCTCCAATCTGAACTACTCTATTAATCAAT
>PVKS010019831.1:0-37791 GCA_004027875.1 Aplodontia rufa | reverse complement strand
AAAAAAAAAAAGATCTCAATAGCTTCTACTTGCTCCCCCCGCTTTTTTTGTACTACAGATTTAACCAGAGACACTTAACCACTGTGCCACATCCCCACATCCCCATCCCTTTTTACTGTTTCTTTTGTGACAGGGTCTCACTGAGTTGCTCAGGGCCTCACTAAGTTGCTAAAGCTGTCCTCAAACTTCTGATCCTCCTGCCTCAGCCTTCTGAGCCACAAGTGTGCACAACCACTCCCAGCCCATTTCACTTTTAATACAATCCCACCCTTACAAGGAGGTTATTAAGTGAGCTCATCTTCTTAGGTGCCAAGAACACATGTGTGTAATAAATATGACTGTTACCCCTGCACTCACACAATATACTGCAAAGATTGCTCTTATTCTAAAAGATTATCAGAAAAGATATTTAGTAAACGTCCTGTGAATTCAAAGTTTGAGCAAATACTTTATTTAGCAATGGAATACAAATCATGTGTAACGAAGGCTGATATAACATTATTTAAGCTTCTCATGCTTTTTGGCATGGCATATATATCTGTAATAGAAAGGAAGGAGTTAGAATTTTTCTCATGCAAATGGAGATACACTTTTGTAAAAGATTGTGCAGAGCTTTTTCTAATTCAAAGTCTGTGCTTTCTTGGAACCAGGATGAGGAGTAACTATATGGAAGATAGAGGTAAAGGGTCAAGGATGTGACACACATACAAATACAGTTTTCAGCAATCAAAATGAATTTAAGTCACTCGCTTTAAACTAAAAAGAAACAAAATTGTAAGAAGCAAGGGGTGAAATCATTTTGCACAACTCAGTTTATAATTTAAATATATTGCTATTTATTGAGTGTTTTTACTGTGTTATTGTTCCAGCTAAATTAAAAGTACACATGCATATGCAGAATCTTAAAGCTTTAAATAGGTTTCCTTGCATTCTGATTATCTGCCTTCACCTCCCGAAACTGATTTTACATGTAAATTCTTCACAGAAGGGCGATTTCTGGAACAACACTTCACGTTTACAAAGACTCCTGTATTTGCTGCATTTTTCAATAGACCCAGTAATCCCATTGTTTGGCTGGAATACCATGAAGCTACAGAGTTGAACTCCAGAATCCAATCCAGCTGTGTGCAGCCCTGGAGCAAATGAGCACAGTGCAAACCTCAGAGCTCTCCATGGTCCTGCCCAAGAAGTAGCTCTCACGCATTCACTCCTCAGAGAAAAGTAACACTCATCTGGCACCTTGCGGGTAGTTTGGATCCTACTGCAGTAATCCATCAGTGACAACTACCCCACCCAGTTGCCTTGAAATCCAATTTTGCTCATTTGATTCATAAGGTGGCTTCAGGTATGTCACCAGTCTGCTCTTAACTTTATTCAATCTATTGCATGACTAATTTATGAAGATTGCTCTTCTGAAAATGCTGGGAGAACCATTATAAAGAAGACTAGAAACCTATCCTAAATAAATGTCACTATAGTGTATATAATAGTATATCTGTTCACACCAATATATTTTAACAGATGAGGACACCAAATAACAATAATGGAGCATTATGTAAAATATGTGAAAACATGTACACATATGAAATTAAAAAGGTACACAATTGTGTACTCAGACACTAAGAATTATTATTATTCAATGTTGATATTTATGCCTTTGTTTTCATGATATTTTGATAACATATAGAGTACATCATTTTTGCATGTAATCAGATCAATTTTCTTAATTTATATTCCAACACCTGAAACCTAGACCTTATTTTACACCTCTCTTGCTCTCGGTTTTCTTATCTTGATGACTTATTAGCTCCATTTTAGTTTAGATAACCTATAATATTGACTTAAAATATGTCCATAAATACTCCTCATAGTAACATTGCCAATACAATCTGATATCAGACAGATCATCAAATTTTAGTCAAACTTTAATTTCTAAATCACACAAGAGAAAAATGTAACAAAATGTTTGAATGTATAAAATGAATGTATATAAGAATTTCACAAAAAAGATACATAAAAGACAAAAAGTTTAACAAACAATGAGAATCAGTGATTTAGTGATAAGGAAAGTTTGATTAAAATTATATTTTATTTTCTAACTGCTGAATCAAATCAGTTTGTCATTTCTCTTCCACTTAAAAATGCTGCAACACATAATCAAAGTCATAGCAAGTAAATCCCTTCTTACCTGATTTTGAAAATTGAAATGAACAGGTCATGGCAGAAGACAGTACCCCCGTAGACATTTCTTCCAATCTTTCTGCCAGGATGTTCTCAGTGATCTTGAAAGTTCAATCAGGTATTAGTTTCTGGAACTGCCATGACAAAATATCACACCTTAAACAATAATATCATGCCTTAAACAACAGAAATGCATTTCTCACAGTTCTGGGGGCTAAACGTCCAGGATCAACGTGTGAGCAGGTTTAGTTTTTTCCTGAGGCCTCTGGCTTCCAGATGGCCACCTTCTTGCAAAGTGGAGTCCCAGTGCTTATGCATCCTTGTTTTTGAATTTTTTCTTCGAAGGACAACAGTCGGATGGGAATAGGGCCCTCCCAATGCCCTCATTTGAGTATAACCATCTCTTTAAATAAAGGCTTTTCCTCCAAATGCAGTCAATTGTGAGGTGCCAGAGGTTGGGACTTCAATTTATGAATTCATTGGGGACACAGTTCAGCCATAACAACTGGAAAAGAGCCTCAGCATTCAGAGCGTAAATGTTCAGTTAATTCTCCAGTTTTCAGAATGTGTCCCCATCCTCAGCTGTTTTCCGTTCCCAGGAGCAAATGCCCTCTTCCCATCATCCAGAAGCTCAGGTTTCTTGTGAGGTGAGTTTCACTGCCTGGTGGGGCAGGGGTCTGGATATTTCTTCTTTATTTAATCACAATGTATTCTGAAGGCACCTTTTGGTCAGTCTTCCTCTCTTTAGGATGAGTTTTATTGCCAATTTCAAAGTTATAGGCTCTACCAGCTTTAGTGTGATTGGACTGTCATAGGCTGGTATGTAGCAAGTTGGTGCTTGGCTTTCTACCCTGAAGGCTTAGAGAGCAAGCAAAGAGTATGCTCTATTGAGTCAAAACATTTTGGCCACCTACTTTTTAACTTCTAAAATTCAGCAGCTCTTATATGCGTTCTGATCTCTTTGTCTTTATTTATATATCTTGCAAAAATTCTCCCCTGTCTGACATTTAAGTTAATTTTCTAAAGAAAATAAATATATTTGCTCCAGCTGATATCTTTAATCAGATGTTTTATGGTTTTTAAGTGAAGTGGCTTTGCTTAAAATGGATATTATTCATGAAATTCAGGTATACTGTAGAGTATATTGGTGGTATTATAACTTTGTCTGCCATTAGATGCATATTGTAATATTTATTCATAATTAAGTCCAATTAGTTCTTTCAAGCTTTTTGTCACTATTTTTTTGCTTATTTTCTGTAGTTGTTAAAATTCAGTAGTAAGTGGAGAAGTTGGAAAGAAGATATAAACTCAATAATCAAGGAAATGTTTGCCATCTAATTTCCCTTTATACCTTCCACTTTTAATATTACTGATTAAGTTATTACCAGGGAAAGGTTAAAAATAAGATTAATTTGATAATTTCCCATCTCAAACAGTATTCATAAATATTTGTTGGTAATATTAATGAAATGAATAAAAACTCTGTATACTTTTTTAGTACATATTTATGTGACCAAAATTATTTTCACAGTTGGGAGAGTGACAGTTAAAAAAATTATTAACCAACTGAAGAAATAGTCTGTGTATATTGTCCACATTTTTGTAGTTTGTTTAGTCCAATCTGGTATGCATGTAAATGCTTTGGTGTTCCAGAGTTTTCTAGAATTTCTGCACAAGTGTTTCTTGTGATTATTTTCATAGGTCAATATTTGAGAGAGATATCAGACTAGGAATAGCACACAGTATAGTAAAACACTGATATTTACACCATATATTGGTCTTAGATCAAAGCTGTTTTGTACAAGATGTGTAATTTGATTTTGAATTTTTACATGTTTAGTCTGGAAATGACCAGTTGTAAAAGCATGAGAATTATATGCTCTAACAAAATAAATCAAACTCCTTCAAATTTTCCATGGCAGTTTAATTATAAAAGATATTATTCATTTTGGACAGGAAAAATGTATGTAAGATATAAAATAGTCAAATAGTTACAGATAAATCTACATATAGTATATAAAATATATGTATGTGAGATATATATGCATATATGGACATATATGTAAGGAAAGAAGAAGAGAGAGGGACATATCACTCTCATTCCTACTATTAAATCTAGTACTTAGAATTTTAGCAGAGAAATTAGAAACAAGAATAAAATGAAAAAGACAAATAAGAAAAGAAGAACTCAAAATTTCTCTGTGTGCCAATGACATGATCCTATAATTAGAAGACCCAGAAAAATCCGCCAGAAGACTTCTTATCTATAAACAAATTCAAAAAAATTTGACATTCAAAAATTACGAGATTTTTCTGTATACAATAACAAATTTGTGAAAAAGAAGTCAGGAAAACAATCACATTCACAGTAGCCTCAAAAAGGAAAAAAAAACAAAATACCTGGGAATAAATCAAATCAAGGAGTTGAAAGACCTCTCTAATAACAACTGTAGAAAACTGAAGAAAGAAATTGAACAAGACATGAGAAGATGGAAAGACCTCCCATTTCCTTGCATAGGCAAAATTAATATCGTTATCAAAATGATCTGCAGATGCAATGCTTTCCTCCTCAAAACACCAATGACATTCTTCAGAGCATAGATTTAAAAAGTCCTGAACTTCTTACCCAGAATATCCAAGCAGTTATGAGCAATGAGGAAGAAGATGGAGGCATCACAATACCAGGTCTCAAATTATACTACAGAAATATGGTAACTTAAAAAAAACAGCAACATGGTATTCATATCAAAATAAAGATGAAGACTGATGGAATAGAAAGCAAAGAATTAAACCCACTGGATATCATCATCTTATCCTTAACAAAAGTGCCAAAACATATGTTGGAGAAAAATAGCCTTTTAAATATAATGGTGCTAAGAAAAGTAAATGTTTATCACTCTGCCACAAAAAGCAACTCAAAGTGAATCAAATACCTAGAAATTAGACCAGAATTTCTTCTTTGCAACTGCTAGAAGGAAACATAGGGTCAGCATTCTAATACATGGTTTCATGCATCATCTTGTTTAATCAGATCCCTAAAGCTTAATAAATGAGACCAAAAATAAATAAATGAAGTAGCATCGAATTAAAAAACTTTTAGCCAGGCACAGTGGCACCTGCCTGTAACCCCACCAGCTCAGGCACCTGAAATATCTGAGATGGGAGGAGCCCAAGTTCAAAGCAAGCCTCAGCACCTTACTGAGACCCTGTCTAAAAAAAAAAAAAAAAAAAAAAGGAGGGGGGTTGGGGATGTGGCTCAGTGGGTTCACTCCCTAGTACCAAAAACAAAATAAAAATCTTCTGCACAACATAAGAAACAAGCATGAAACAAGAGACAATAAATAGAATGGGAGAAAATCTTAGCCAGCTGCTCTTCTGACAGAGGATTAGTAGAATAGATACAGATCTCAAAAAGCTGGTAACCACATGGCAAATAACTCAATTAACAAAAGGGCAAATGAGCTAAACACATTTCTCAAAAAAGAAGCACAAATGACCAAGAACTATGTGAAAAAATGTTCAACATCCGTAATAATCGTGGAACTGCAAATCAAAACTACACTGAGATTTTATCTTACTCCACTTAGAATGGCAACCATCAAGCATAAAATGCTGACAAGGGTATAGCTGAAAGGGAATACTTATTCTTTTTTGTTGGGACTGCAAATTAATACATCCACTATGGAAAGCAGTATGGAGATTCCTCAAAAGACGAGGAATGGAACCACCATACGACCCAGCAGTTCTACTCCCTGGTATCTATCCATAAGAGTGTAAATGAACATACCGTTTTGACAGCAGCACAATTCATAATCGCTAAGTTAAGGAACCAGTCTATGTGTCCCTCAATGGATGCAAAGGTAAAGAAAATGTGACGTATGTTTTACTCAGCCATTGAGAAGAATGAAATTATGTTACCCGTTGACAAAAGGATGGAACAGGATATCATCATGTAAGTGAAATTAGCTAGATTGAGAAGGTCAAGGGTGGAATATATTCTTTCATAGCAAAAACTAGAGAGTAAAAAGGAATAATAAAAAAAGGAATCTTATGAAAATAAAAAGGAGAACATTAGAGTAGAGGAAGGAATTTTGGTAGAGTGAGAAGAGGAGGGAAAGGGGAGGTATTTAGAAACAAAATCCACCAAATTATGTTATGTATATGCATGAATACATTCCAATGACTCCCATTGTGATTTTTAATTATAGTGCATCAATTTAAAAATAAGTAAATAGTAGGGACACTAGGAAAGGAGAGAGGGGAATTATTAGGAAACAAAATGAAATAAATTATGTTACGTGCATATATGAATATGTCGCAATGAATCCCACTATTATGTATAATTATAAAATACTAAAAACACAGAAAAAGAAAAAGAAAAAAATCCATGTTTTGCTGTGTACGGAAGTTGGGAAAGGAGGAGAAAGGCAAATGAGAAATAAGTGGTAACACAAGTCCTCTGTTTGGGAAAATCCCACTTCTAAAACTTTGCCTGGAAACAATTATTTATCATTGACACAGAGACACTAATGGATGAAAGCCAAGAAATCATTGTGATCTTGTTTGGAAAATCATATTAAATATTGCATATTATTTCCAAGAAGAAAAACAATTGATTCCTTTTTTTCTTTCTAATCTCTGAAAAATGTATTTTGCTAGCCCTAATTAAACAATAATACTTTTGAAGTTCTATTTTTTAGAAAAACTTAGTTACATTTTCTAATATCATAATTGAGATGAAAGAATTTTGATACATCTGCTCCCTCTTTTTTTTTCCACCAAAAAAATGTCTCTGAGGTTTTTAAATAAGAATTTCCACATGAAAGTGAGAGTGTTTATAACATATTGGAACAGTTTTGTTCACTTCCCTTTTCCATCTAGATTGATGCAAGGAAATGGGTATTAGAATAAAAACTCATGCTCACATTTAAATGATTATTTATTAAGCATTAGTCAAGGTCTGTCTAAGGACAAGGATGACTTTGACTCCAAGCGCCTTCTGAAAAGCATCCAGGAAAATGTTCAGAAACAAATAGATGGTGTGTTCTAAAATTCCCCAGGAGGGCACCATGCGTTATATAACTATATATTTTCACAACGACATTCCTGTGGTTGCATGATCGACAGAACGCTGAGGGGGTAGAGAAGCTTGGCATGTGGCAAGGTTGACATTTCTATCAGGAGAGTAATTTGCTGTGAAAGACATTTAAATTTCTACAAAATTAGGCCATGTGATGAACTTCTGAAATTTTTCTAGTTCTAAAAGGACATGTCTTCTTTATTTAGACAAATAGATAGTATTCACATTGTGATATAAATTTAAATCTAATTTTAATCACTGTATACTACCTGAAAGTAACAGGCATGAACTATTTGTGAGTGGAAATATTTTCAAACCTTGCTTATTCTACGTGTTCTCAATGTTTCATCTCCTCAATAAACGAAAGCTCAAAACGTGATGCCTAGTGTCCTAAAGTTTTCGTGATTTCTTTTTCAAATGCCTGTTGAGGGTCCCTCCTCCATTGGGATCTATACTCATGCTAAATTCTTCAAAAAGTGAATCATCTGTACTTCTCATCTCTTACTCAACATTCTTTATGGAATATATTCATGCTTTGCTGCATATTTGGAAATTTTGGGAAATGAGTCACTGAACCGATTTCCTATCTTTGGTAATCTTGAATTCTCCTGTCAAGGTGGGCAGATGAGAGAGTAAAAGAACACTTCAGTAGGAGAAAATAAGCAGATTTAAATTGAATTTCAAAGAAATATAAGAGCATATTAATGAATATTGGAAAATTGATAACAAAGATGCTATATGATTTTTCAAGATTATGTGAATCTTGAAGAACTCAATAAATTACTGCTCATGATTATTGCTTTTTCATGAATTCCTTTTGGTACTGCTCATGATTATTGTGAACATTTTCAAGATTGAATGTTTATTTGTTTCTATTAATTTCTCATCTTTGAGGGATGATTGGTATGGTTTAGGATAGGTTAGAATTACAAATTTTAAAAACAGAAGTTAAAAGTTGGAGTGATTTTTAATACAGAGACTATAGGACAATTTTTATGTCTAAGGCATGGAAATGGCAATGGATAATTATGCTCGGGAAGAAATAAAGTCATGCTGGGAATGGGAGTAAAAGGCTGAGAAACTACTAAAATTTTCTTTCAAAGTTGCAATATTAGTATAAAATTTTTGGAAATGTTTTTGGGGGTTTTGTACCCTTTTGCATGAGAAGGGAAGAGCAGTGGCAAGGAAATAAATTCGTAAGGAAAATGGTATTAAAACTTGTATGCTTCCTGCCCCTCTGTGCTTCACACTGGATAGCAATAAATTAGCCATGATCTTCAAGGGTTATGCCTCCTGCTGACTGGGGCACAGTAGCTGGGCTCCCCCTGCTCATTGTGGCAGGGAGTGGGACGTGCTTTGAGCACTTTGGAGAGAAATGTTTTATAAATGCTATTATTATTTAGGCTGTTATTAAGCGGAGCCCTGGTTTTAGCTGATGTTCTTCTGGAGGCAGCGGGTAGCAGCAACTGACTTCAGGCCCTACCACTGGCTCTTAGCATCCTCTTATTTCCCTCCGTGCACAGAATCTCAGCTCTGTTGTTTTACATTTCTTACCTTTCTCAAGCAGCTCACCCTCCTTGATTCCCCCAGGTCAATCCTCAGAGAAGGAGACAGTCAGGAAAGAAAGTACGCCTTGTGCACACATCTATTACTATACATCTCTCCCACGCACTGCCGTTGTCCAAAGGTGTCAGCTAGCAAGGACTTTAGATATTCCCCAGGTATGCTTATAATTCCTCCGGCTGCCTCTTAAACTGAAATTTGCAGATGAGCACTCATTAATGGTATCCTGGCTAAATTTATTCACACATAATAACACACCTATGCAACTTCTTTTATTTTCTTTTCTGTTTTATTTTTGTTGTGTTTTGTTAAGAGAGAGAGAGGGAGATAATGAGAAAGAGAGAAAGACAAAATCAATTTTATTTATTTTTCATCTTTTTTTTCCCCCTGACACATACTTGTGTATGTGGTGCTGGGGTTTGAACTCAAGTCCTCGCTCATGCCAGGCAAGAAGAACCCTAACTGCCGAGCTACCACTCCAGCCCCCTATGCAACCTCTATATACCCAAGGCAGCCTATTTTATAGAAATGTTTTTTGATTCATTTCTTGTTTCAAATTACATTAAGGAGTCCAAAATTTAATGTTCTCCCACACACAATTTAATTGTAGCTAGTAACCAGAAAGGCTCAGAAATTAATTGAAGTATATATGGACAAAATAAAAATATGCCAATAAGATTTGATTCTCACAAGAAACTAAAATAAGAAAGTACCTACAAAAGATACAAAATCAGTGTTGAACTCTGCCATGTCTATACAACTGAATATTTTCTAAATTCTGATTTCTTTGAGATGATTATTTCAAATAGCATGAACTACATGAAATTAGTACACTTTTCATGTGAGTTATGATGGTGCAAAATAGTTATTAGATCAGCCTTTAAATAATGAGCTCTCAAGTCCATGAAGACAGGATTTGCAGTTCATTTGCCAGAGCCCTCAGTTCACAAGTGGAGGGACTTAAAACAAGACAGGTAAAGTCTTTTCTGAATGTCATGCAATTTGTGTCAGTGAGGACTAAAGTCAAGGTCATCTGGAACAAAGTCAAGATTTAGAAATTCTATAGTTGTTCTTTTGTTTTAGATTAATATGTTTTATGACAAAGCAAAAAGACATAAAAAATTTTAAGAAAAATATAAAAGAAAAATAATCTCCCAAAGAAAGTGTATTTTTTTGATGTAGCTCTTTCTGGGTTTCTTTCTCATTCTTCCAGCATAAGAATGTGTAAATATACTTATATATGTGTGCACTCACAATATGTAAATTGTATTAGATAAATACTGATTCTTTTCTTTAACTTTGGTTATAAGAATTTTCCACTGGCTTTATGCATTTTAAAATACAAATTTAAGTTGGGCATGGTGTCACATGTCTGTAATCCCAGTAGCTTGGGAAGGTAAGGCAGGAGGATCACAGGTTTAAAGCTATCCTCCACAACTTAGTGAGGCTTTAAGAAACTTAGTGAGACCCTATATGAAAATTAGAAAAATAAAAAAGGCTGTGGATGTGGCTCCATGGTTAAGTTCCTTTAGGTTTAATCCCTGTTACAAAAAAAAAATTATTATAGAATACATTATGGTCCCTTTTGAGTAAAGTCTCAAACCATCTCCCATTCAGTTATATCCTATTAAATTTTTATTCTCATTTTTTCCTGTTTCTACAAGGGAAATAACACAACTTAGGAATAAAATACTATGGGACCTAACAAGAAATTAAATTGTATTTATAAATCAAACATCCCCAGTCACATTCAGGTTATATTTAAATTGATGTGATCATTTCTATTTAAAAAGACTTGAAAGCAAGGTTTAATTCTAGACAGAGAGATGTAGATGACTACAGTGGAACTCTTCTGATCAATAGGATAACAGAAGGAGCATCTTGAATAGTAAAAAAAGAGTTGCCAATGGAATTTGTAGAAACAGCTAGTTCAGTGTACCAATAAACCAAGAAGAGATTTAAGTTCTAACACAGATTTGTAAGTTCTAATTTTACAAAATGAAGAAAATGGTATTAATCCCATGAACAAAAATGTTCTTCCATCTACACCATTACAAACATGGTATTAGATATTAAGAACAAGAAGACAGATGAAACATTTCAGCTCTCAGCTACTTCATCCTAACAGGATATGCCAACATATGTGCAAGTGACTAAAAAGTTAGAAATGAATGACAGGTTTTTGCTGAAGTAATAATGGAGGATTCATTTAGTCACTTGCTCATCATAAGTTTATATAACATATACCACACATTCTGCACTGCTCCAGGCATGAAGGAGAGAGATGTAAACAGGCTGATAAAGCTTTTTCTTTTAAAGTAGATAAGAAAGCCTTGAATCTGGATCCCAAGGCAAATTGGGGGCCTAATGACATAGTCTTAAGAGTGAATCTTCAGCACAGAAACTTATTTAAAACAACAGCACTAAGGAAGATCCTCTATGAAGGGCATAAAGCACACAAGAGAAGACAGAAAATTTGAGCCTGTAGAATTTTTTTTTTTAGAGAGAAGGACAGTGAGAGAGCGAGAGAGAGAGAGAATCAATTTTTTTTTAAATTTTTCACATAGCTTTCGTTTCTCAGACACTTAGCTGTGTACGTGAGTGCTGGGGTTTGAACCCACGTATTTGCGCATGCCGGGCAAGCGCCATAACCACAGAGCCACCGTTTTAGCCCTGAGCCCATAGAATTTTTAACAGTCGAAAAGAAAAGGCAAACATGCTAAAAGAAACTGAGAATAAATAGCCAGTTAGTCCAGAGAGCAGTCGGGAAAACCCTGACGTAAGGGACCCCAGAAGATAATTGAAGGAGTGCTTAAGAAAGGAGCCATCAGCTGAGTGTGTCTCAGTATGCCAAGTGTGATGAGGACTGGAACTACCAGTGATGAGGTCACTGGTCCGCCAGAGATACATTTGGGTTTGGTGTAGGCAATTTTACCAGAATCACCTCCCAGAGGGATCTTCCCATCCAGGCAGTAATTGCACACCAGTAAATGATGTTGAAAATTTGGGAAAGATGATAATTAACATTTAATATCAAATTTAATAGGATGGCACCATTGAAGAAAAATGGATTTCCCCACAATGCGGATAAGAACTAGATTTTTTAAAAAATGAGCTGTGGAACATTAAAGAAAATGAAGAGTATGTAAAAAAAATTGCATGAAAATTTCCTATAGAGCAGAACAACGTATGAAAGAATTAATAGACATGATAGGGATTCCCAGGTTGGCTTGCTCCACCCCTTACTCTCACATCCTGTTTTATTTCACTTGACTTTCCCCCTTTTATGCTTATTCTCCCTTGGACCTTGTCTAGAGTACAAACCACAGGCTTATCAAAGCTGCTCTTGATAGACCTAGTCTGACAGTTTTGGGGATACCAATGTGCCAACAATCCCAGGTAGAAAGAATGAAATCTTGAACACTCTTCAATTGCCTCAACAGCAAGTTTCACATCAATCAGAGTTGAAAGTGCTATGTGAGCCAAAACACATATCCCCTTGTGATTCTCCCCCACCCAACCCCATAAAATCCTGCTTCTGCTCAGAGTTGCTTGGTCCTCAGATGCTCCCAATGTTATCAAGTGAATAAAGCCTTTAACCTTTAGGGGACTTACATAAATGATTTTTCCCCTTGACAAGAGAAATGGGGTATTAAGTGCAAAGAGATCTACTCTCCAGGGAGACATAAAAAAAATAAATAAAAACCATTTCTGTTTGTTTGTTTGTTTGTTTGATTGCTTGTATTGAAAACCATCCCTCAAATAGAAAAAAAAAATTCCTGAACATATATAAGAGGAATGGATTCTTTCAGGATAAATATTTGCACATCCAAAAACAGATGGAATCCAGTAAAGAGGTAAAATGTACAAAGAAGCAAAGGGAGCTTATCCATTATTAGCGGAAGAGAGTAGAGAATATCTGTGCAGAGCATAAGAGCATTTGGTAGCAGAACATAAGGAAATTCTCTTCTGATGGCTTGTGTATTTGCTCAAGGAAATATGAAGCATCACATAAGAACAAGGAGAAGGGAGAAGAGTGTGAACATTTCTAGGAGAGAAGAGAAGGTAAGATAAGGTAGCTACTGTATCGTTGCTATCTAATTTATTGGATTACGATCCTAGAGTTTGAGCTTGCCTGGGAAACTGATAGATTTGTTAGAAAGATAATATGAGGATTCTATTGGAGAGGATATGCTGGGGAAACATGAATTTACGTAGACTGCAAAGAGCATAAAAATGTATTTTACATGTTATTTTGTAACCGATGAAAATATAGGATTTTAAAACAAGTGGCAGTTAAGATTGGTTTTCTTATGAACATTCTGCCTTATGAAACTTTTGTGGCAATGATTGCTTTCAAAACACATTCAGGTTACTGTGAAATATTAGATTATCACTGTGATTCTAAGAAAAACATTTTTAAACATACAGTTAATAACTACTTTTTGAAGCTAGCTCCACAATAAGTTGTAAGCCAAATAAACTTTTTTTAAAAAAAGAAAGAGAGACAATGAGAGAGAAGGAGAGGGAGAGAATCAATTTTATTTAGTTTTTCATGTGACTTACGTTGTTCTGAAACTTTGTTGAGTACGTGCTGGGTATCGGACCCATATTCTCGTGCATGCCAGGCAAGCACTGTAACTGCTGAACCAGAACTCCAGCCCCCAAATAAACTGCTTTTAATTTATAACTTTTATATTTTTTCTCATATATACCCTTGGATACTACTTGAAAATATGAAAATTTGGATATAAATTCTATATTTCCCAGGAAGTATGTGTTTTCAAAACACCAAATCTTATTATAAAAATAATACCTGCTAAATCTCAAGAATTTGATAACTATAAAAATTTGCAATGAAGTAAAAATCATCTATAATCTTAAAATGCAGATCTAATCATTTTAATAATTACAGCATATGTCATTATATACATTTATCATCACCTACTTAATTGTTTGAACAGGATATTTGCAGACACATACTGCATTTGTAAAGGCATTTGATAATGAAAATTGGAGAAGTGGGAGCATGGGCTGCATACTTACCATCTGAGAGCAGGTACTTTTGAAAACTACAGCAAACTAGAAAAATAAAAGAACATGAAACTGCAACATCAGAACACAAAGTTTTGAAAATTTTATTACAATCTCCTGAACATGGTGCATCTGCCCACCTTCCACCACTTTAAGTCTCCTGCATGACCTGGATCCAAATCAGGAACACGCCTTGATTCTCTCTGAATCATAGCATAACATGTAATGTATTACTTTGGGAAACTTCAAACCAAATAAAACCAGGTCAGGGTAGCCATATGGCAGTGTTTTTTAAAGCTTATTTGAAGTCCTTTTATCAATGCAGCTTGCTATTGTTACTGAGCAAGGATTTCTGAACCAAAACTGTGTAAGTACTGAGCCACAGTTTTGATTGATATTTCAAACAATTTTAAAAATTAAAATGTTATATACATAATAGAAAGAGCGAAAGTCATTTTAAAAATAGCATCTGAAACTACATTTTTTTTCTTCAAAAAGTCACAGGGTTTCAGCAAAATAGAAGTAGAGAAAAACAGATTCCCATCAAAATCATTTATCCTAGGTATAATAATAGTAGAATCTATGTTGCATGGGGTTTCCCCACACAAAGATCACACTTGTCAAGTCACATACCCTCCAAGTATAGAGACAGCAACAGCAAAATTCCCTGGGAAGAAAACTGAGTTCAGAGAGACATTGGAGAGAAAAACAAAAATTTCCAATTAATTGTCTCTTGCTTCAATATAATCACAAATTAAGATGACTGATAGCCAATAATGAAGAATTGCAAGAAATTAATAAAAATAAATGTTATTTTCTTTATCTTCCAGATAGCCTCTTTCTAATTACACATGCTGGACATATGCTTTGACCTTATCACACGGCTGACCAAGAGAAAATGAAATTTATCTACTGAGGAGTATTAAGCCTGGTCATTGGTTATCCACAGAAGGATAAAGTGATTTGTCAAAAGATGTGGGGATATGCAAAAAACAAGCAATAGGGATACTTTTGATTATAGTAGACTTTAAAAGAATGCTGGAGTTTTTTACTATGTTTTGGCAGGAATCATGTTGAGTGATTTTCAGCAGTAGGGACCAGTCATAATCAGTAGGGCGAGAACTTAGTCCTTCAACAAAACCAAGGTTCCAGTTCAGCCTAGAGTTCTAAAGGACTTGTATGATGAATACAGGCTCCTACATGCAATACAGACACCCAGAGGAACAAAAGTCTGTTGGAGATTAAATCTTTGTAAAATGTAAGAATGGAAGATTTCATAGAGCATTTTTCAAAATAAACTGAAAGAGGACAGATGATCTAAAAACAGTTTTTTAAAACTTGACTTAAATATACTAAATAAGCAACCATTCTTAAGTATATAATTAATAAAAGCTGGACAGAAAAATGAGCAATTTAGTAAATATTTTTAAGGGCCTAACAAAGATATTGGAAAAATTAATAGAATTAAAGAATATTATTACAAATCTATTTGAAAATCTAAATAAATTTCCTAGCAATATATGAATTATCAAAATTGACTCAAATGACTTGAATGCATCAATTTCAAGATTTGGAAAGTTGATTAAACTTTTAAACATTGAATAAGAGATGAGGACCAGATGTGTTCACAATTGCAATGTATTTAATTTTTAAATAACAGATTATTCTGAAGTTATTAAAACTCTTCCAAAGGAAAATGAAAGCTCCCCAATTTATTTTATAAAGCTAGCATATATTCAGAACCAAAACGTATTAGGCTAACAAAAGTGCTGCACACCTACCATTCTTATGTATATGGAGACAGAAGGTACTTTTTTAAGTATTCAAATAGATACCTACAAAGTTTCACAGATCACTACCATATGGTCAGCAAGAGGTAATTCCAGATATGTGAGTGAGTGAAACAACAAAATATTGATCAATAGAATTTATGAAGTACATCATCCAAAATAAGGAAGAAAATACGATCATATAGGTACCTAAAGAGAATTTGGTTAAAATCCTGCAGAAATTCCTAATAAAAACAGGGAAAGAATAAACTTGTATAAGATGGCAAAATTACTTATTAAAATGCAATATGCATTATGGTTTAATGATGAGACACTTAAAAAACTTTTATATAAAATCAGGAAAAAAGTAGCAATAAATCCTACTTATGACCATTATTATTTAATGGTGTCTTAAATATTATAGCAAAAATAATAAGTCAAGGGAAGTAAAATAAGTGGAGTAAACTATATAAAAGAAAAACACAAACAAAAATATAATAATCTTCACACTTAAAAAAAAACCTGTGATCCTCTAGTAAGAATACAAATAGATATAAACAAAATACACAAATACACGATAATTAGCATAAGAATATTTGACCCTGCAGGAATCAACAGGATTTCTTTTAGCTTCTTTTCAGTATCTGTTTCATTTATAAGGTGAGAATTTGGAGATGCCAGGTACACATTGTTAGTTCTTAATTTTAATTATATATTAAATTAACTAACAAGGATAAAATCATCTAATGCTAGAGTTGAAAGGTCTTTGGTGGATTTTCCATTCAATGTCTACCACAGTAAAAAGTCCTCTGTAATTCACAGAGAGGACCGCTAAGACATGCTTCAAGCACGCCCAGCTACAGCAAGCTCCTCATTGGAGAGGAAAAGGTTTCTCAAATCTCATCTGAGTCTCCATTTCATTTACTCACAGTCCGGGTGACATATGCTTTACACAGCTATCTACTTTCCACTTCTCATTGACATTTAGTTTAGTATCAAACCTGACTATTTCTTATTTTCAACAATACATACCAAAAAATATGAGTGCTATTACTGTCTTTGTTACTTGTTTTAAAGGGTGTTGGTACAGAGCTGTTTTTGTGGACCAACCATTCAATGCTTTCCAGATGGAGCCATTGTCTGAAGAACCTTTCACATCTGCCTCTTCAATTTATATTATCCCATAATGGTTTATAAGCATGGCTGGTTGATTCACTAAGACTCAGCCACAAGGCTCAACATTAGGTTCTCAAATAATCTGTTCTTTCTGCATTGCCAAATTTTAGATGGCACTGAGAAATCAAGTGTTCCAAATTATACTAAAAGAAAAGTAGAATTTGAACTTAAGAAATAAATCTAATTGATGTTGATGATAATGATGTTTCAGTCAATGAAGGTCTGTCTATACAACAGGGGTCCTATGAGATTTTCTTCTAGTGATGTAATAACAATTTTCCATTGTGTAAATTCGCTCCATGATTTCAGCACAATGATGATACTGCTTATGGTGCATTGCTCAGGATGTATCCTGTCTAAGTTACCTGATGGATAACTGTATTTTTATAGTTCATATAGCAGAAGTTTAACTTACATGACTCCACAAGATCTTTCGCAATTTTTGGCCATGGCCTATCCATATTAATTCTGGATAATTCTCTTGATTTTCACATTTGAGTGTTTTGGAAACGTTCAGAACACAAATTTCAA
The DNA here is from genome assembly GCA_004027875.1 of Aplodontia rufa. Taxonomy (NCBI): domain Eukaryota; kingdom Metazoa; phylum Chordata; class Mammalia; order Rodentia; family Aplodontiidae; genus Aplodontia; species Aplodontia rufa. The sequence goes on along the minus strand of PVKS010019831.1, from coordinate 20,457 downwards.
GAATTGGAATTTTTCATCCAAAGGAGGACATGAAGTTGTACCATGAAGTTAGAAACTGTACCTTAATAAAAAATGTTTAAAAAGTGGCATATTTACCCTGGAAAAAAGTGAACTATGTATTTGGCATCCGCTAGATGCTTAATACGTATTTGGTGAATGAGGGAAGTTGATTTTAAACATATTTTAATGAGTGTTTGTAAATCACTGGGAAGAAAATCTAATGTAAGGCAGATTTTCATTCAAATTAAGAGAAGAGAATTCTCACCATTAGAGGTATTCAACACGCAATTAACTGCCTTGTAATGAGTTTATAATCCCACAAGTAACGATATTCAAATTGTGGCTAGATGATTTCTGTAGGGAAAAAACATCAAGAGAGGGATCAACTACCAACTATTGTAGATAAATTAAGACAATAATAGAAAATTTTCTTTTGAGTGTAAAACAATCTGGAGATCATTAAAAACCTTTATTAGAATAAGTTTTATATGTAATTTTAATGAAAGTACTTAAATCAGACATTACTCAATCTGAACTAATTGTAGTATCCATCTTTACTTTAAATAAATTTATGTTTCTAAAAAATGTATTCTATAGCACAAGAAATCTGCTTGTAAAAGCCATTAAATGAGATAGTTGATAATGAAGTCTAAAATTTAAAATTTATATGCAACTAAAATTTACTGAATTGCTATCTTTCAATGGTGATAGTCAAATTTGCCATTTTATAGATAAAACTTTTATGAATTGCCAAAAGTCAAATAACAATAGCCTAACAATACTAGCTAACATGCACAATACTTTTACAGACATTTACATGTTCCTATTTATTTTATGCGCATATATATGCTTATCAGAATGAACTCATTATAATAATTTTACTAATGGAGCAATCCAGGCACATAGAGGGAAAAATGTGCCCAAGATCACTTAACTACTGATGTTGCAGAACTCAGATTTAAATCGAAGAAGACTGGCTTCAAGATCCAGACTCTAAAGCAGTCACTCCACTGCCTCTCACAGAGGAAAGGAGCAACCAAGTCATGTGTTAAGCTCAGGTCTTTGTATTCCAAGCCAACTCTTATTTCTCCTACTTCTCATGTGCTGAAAACCTCTCTGATGTGTAATGCAAAAAGATAGAGGAGTCTAATTTATATAATTGTGTTAAAAGGAGAAAAAGGTGCCTGCGATTTATGAATGAGGCAGGGAATGCTTAACAATCTTACCTGGGATTTGAAAGAATATTTCAAATTGTGACAGAGACAGAGACTATTAGAAAAGCAAGCGTTTGATTTGCTTGATTTATTCCTTGGCATCAACCTAATCACCAATGGGTTACACTAAACTTCAGCAAGAAGTCTGCTTAAATGTCAAAATAATATGACGGGTATCAAAGTAACATGATAGATTAAAGTAGCATGATAAAACATCATCAAAATGAAATTTATGGTTTCATATGAACTGTGCTTTGCTATAATCCTTAATTCTTGCATTTGAAAAATATCTCTATCTTTATAATTGTTAGAATGTTAAGTGGCATTAAGAAAAATGTTAAGAAACATTTTTGCTAATTTTTAAAAGTGAACATGAAATATAAAATACATTTCCTCTCTATCAAGAAAAAGTTCCTAGATGAAATAATAACAATAAGTAATTTTAAAATAAGTGAAGTAATACATAGCTAAGTGGAAAATAAACCTTTTCATACACATGTAACTGAAAATTTTGCCATAATGCACTAAGAATTAAGGTCCTCATGGTGGGCATTTATTTTTTCTTAATGTCATAGGGAGTAATTTGTTTTTGCCTCAAGGACTGAAACCTTATTCTATTTTCCTTTATGTGCTTCTAATCAACAGGAAAATGAATTGTAACTGAATTGAGGAAGCTGTTCCTATATTTTTATTCATCAGATGTGGCAATAGAAGAGATGCAGGCAGAAGGTTAGAAATGTTGCTGCACATTTCTGTGGGAGCTGTGAAAATGACCATTATACTTAGCCAGAAGCCTGCTGTCCATAAAAGCTTGACTGCTTTGTAGAAACAAAGAATGAAAAACCTTCATCGATTGATCTGTTTCTGCCTCTTAACTACAGTTAACCTCTAAAGCAATAACACAAACAACAATAAAATAACTTCTTGGGCTCTCATTTCAACATGAAAATATGCTAAGAGATATAGAAATGTGTTCTGAGCCCTGTAGGGCTCACAATTACAGTGAGCAAAAATTTATAACAGAGAATTAAAGATCTGTAAGAGTAACATAGAATAATGCACATAATATATCCCTGGAGTTTGTGTCCAGGCACATCTGAATGAACAGACCCTTATCCCCATGAATTTTCAATCTAAGGGGAAAGCAAAACATACATATGTAAGCTATAATAGATTTAAAGCTTCATGAAAACTTTCCATGTAAACTCAGAGGTGCCTGGCAGAGGGCTGGACAAGGCAAAGAGTGAATATATAACTTTTATAACACCTTCTTAAGTAACTTCTATCTTATTTTTTTATCCTTTAGGAAGTATACTACATTTTTCTCTCTAGGTCACTCTGGCTTTGGAGAGATTGTCTCATGAGTTTGGGGGAGGGGGACTGTAAAGGACACTAGGAAGCTATATTTTTATATGTGGGACATGATATGTCACTTTGGATTTGAAGAACTTTGTGGGAAGTCCACCACTTGTTATTTAGATTACCTTGCATACAGGAAGAGATGCTTTAATTATTTTAAGCTCTCCAATTTCAATAATCAATATTTTTAAGATAGAAAACTTTCCAATAAATTTGCAAATTTCTCCCACTTCTGATATTATCTAAAATTATTTTGCAAAATGTCTTTGTTCCAAACAAATTGTGCTTCATATGTCTTAATTTCCTTCCCAAGTACCATTCTGCCAACACAGTCTGTCCTTGTGAATTTTTATTGCAAATTGGTAATGGAGTAGAACAGGACATATTGAGGATAAATCAGAATGTTAGTATGCAGTTCTATAAAGTGTTTGCAAAGGAACAGTATCCTAGGACTCCAACACGATTATAATTATGGAAAACAGAAATTAAATTTTTGCAACATATAATTACACTACTTTAAAGGAGCCACACTTTCACATTTTTCTGTGAATAATAAGAAATTAATTTTAAGTAATCAAACTACATTTAAATATCCCTTATTTTTAAGCAAACATTTCAAAAACGAGGTAATTGTCAGAAACCTTACTTTTCCCCAGATACCTGGTGGGTAGAGAGGTTTATTAAATGTTTTATTTTTTCTTTTAAAAACTAATTCCCTGGACTTGCTAAAATAATTTTTGGTAGAAAATAAGAAATATTTTCTCCTCCAAATTTTCTTTTCCTTTTTCACATATTTATTTGTGATCTTTATAAAATTCTATCCCCTGTTTATACATGACCTTGACTTTCTTTACTGGAGGAAAAGGAATGAAAGTGGTCAAAATTGGTAAATTACTGTTTCCTTGTTTTACTTTAATTACAATTTATTTCCCACCTCCCACTTTTACAAAGTATGATGCCTACATCATTTTTTAAACTATGGAACTAAAAAACAAAATCATAAGGGTGATAATAACACATTTCTCAAGGAACCATCTAAATCCTAACTTGGACACTTAGAAGGATTTAAGTATTACTCTCACTGAATAAAACTAACTACTGATCACTGGAGATGTTATATTTTAAACTAAAATATTCTACCTACTTTTCAGAAATGATATGTGCTAGGCTTCATTGAAATTTTCTTTAAATAGCTATAGTTGTTTCTTATATATATGTATAGTAGAAGATTAACTGTTTCTAAAAGAAATGACACTTATAGAAAAGCAATAAGATAACTGAGCATTTCCCCCCGTATTCAGCAGAGGTATGCAACAGAGAAAAACAGGAAAGAAAGAGTGACAAGTAGGGACAGAAAAAGGAGGAGAAAGAATGGAAGGCAGTTCCTAGTGAGCTACAAATATGATCCCAGGGTTAACGGAAATTGAAATTGATGGGTCACGGCAAAAGGCAGTATGAGTTAAATGGGAGAGGAGTTCTCAACAGTATAAATAGACACTAGTAGTTGAAACACAGTTGAGATAAATGTGGGAAAGGGAGCTGGTTCTTAAATCTGGAGCACAGCCTTTTTTGACATTAAAATATGTCTACAGGGATAGGTGCCTGCCTGCCTTCCAAGTTCCCCTGAAGTCTGTCTTGAATGCACCCTGTATTCATTTCCCTTAAATCCAATTATTACTTACAATTATTTTAGTCAAAAGTCTGAGTGATCAGACTTTGGGTGTCACAAGGCAAAATCAAAGTTGTGTCCAGACTGGGTTCTTATCCAGAAATGGTGGAGCATCAGTCCAAATTATTGGTCTAACCCAGTTCCTATGCCTGTGGTTCTAAAGTTGCTTTTTCCCTCCTGGCTGCCAACCAGGAACCACTTCTAGCTCCTAGATGCCACTTCCATTCAATCTCCATCTGTCTTCCAACCAGCTGTGGCTCATCCAATCCTTTTCATGACCGGAATCTCTCTGAATTTCTCTTCAGCCACCAGACACAGAAAGGGTTCAAGGAGTTAGGCCTGGCATACCCAGGTTAACCCATATCCCAAGGAGACAGAGTCTACCGTCAACTGATTAGTATCCTTACTTAAATCTGCAAACTCTCCTATGCCTTGGAACTTAGTTCTGGAAAAGATGTCTCATCAAATCACAAAGGAAGCAATTATACAAGAGCAAGTGATACTGAAGGGCATATTTAGAAATTTGTCTACCACATTCCTTCAAATATTTGGATGAGTAGGTATCATCAGAGATTTTTACTGAATGCCATAAATGCAGATTTGTAAAAGCTCACTCAGTTTATTGATACTTCCACGTAACCAAGTAAAGCTAAATCATGGACTCCAGCTCAACTTGTTTTAACAAAAATAAAATTATAATTACTATGAGTCATCAAGAAAGAATATATAACTATAAACTGAAATATAGTTACTAGGGAAAATCAATGATAGAGGGTGCCCCTTAATATTCTTTCCCATGTCTTCTTTTAAGGAAAGAGTGCATGATAGAGGTGAAGATAAGTGCATATACTTTTAAATTACCACTAACACTCCTCCGATTTGAATGGCAAGGTGTGGAAAGCTCAGGCAGACAAGCCCTTTCATGCAGAAGCAGGATGAAATCAATTAAGCAACATGTCGGAGTCAGAAAATTCCAAGGCTCACCATTTGCTTGTTCCAGAGTGAGAAGTAAAGTAGAGAGAGAAGACTATAAATTCTTCTCTCCCAGAGCAAATTTTCTCCAGCAATAAAATATTCTCACAAGAAGAAAGGAAGAAAAAGCATCTTAGGAATAAGAGCACACCCTCAGAAGGATGTGAGTAGGTGGAGAACTATTTGCATAGCCCAAGAAAATCTTCTCCACCATAGAACAATGTCACAGGCCAAACCCAGAGGTTTATGTATCATTACACTCACCTGCCTAGAAAAAGTCTGGAATGCTGCTGGGGAAGAGAAAGGTAGAGGGAGAAACATCTGAGGATGATTATCTCTGTCTGGAGCAAGTTCCAAGTGTCCCATCCTGAACTGGAAAGAATTAAGGAAAGTCTGAGGAGAGCAGCCATAAAAGTGCAACACGGAAGTCCTCTGAACATTACTGCAAGCCTTTAAAAATAGTTTCAGAAGGAAAAGAAAGAGCGAGTCCAGCAACCGCAGTCGCCCCAAACCTTAGCCAACGTACCAGTCCCACTCTATATACTCGGGCATTGGAATCACGTACAATACAGACGAAGCTTTAAATTGAAACTCCAGAAAAAACAAAAAACAAATAAGCTAATGTCTAAAATTCTAAAAATGGAGTCAAGGAGAATGAATCCTTAAAAATATTAGAGGTTTTTGAGCTGATTTCTTATCACCAGTAGGATAAAGGATGTGATGTGCAACAGAGTGAAGTAAGAAAGTTCTGCAGTTTTTATAGCACAGGTAAATAGAGGGGAAGTGCCGTCTTCTACCACCAACCTATATATTCAGCAGCCACACCACCTCAGCTAGTCCTTTATTTCTGGGGCTTGAACAAATGCAACTGATTGCAATCTAAATCAGAGATCATTCTACATAATTTCTTCGTGAATGATACGTGTGAAAAAGCATCCATCAAGTACTCCATAAAATTACCCATATCTTTCTTCAAGCTGAGGTTACAATCTGTTGAACAAATAATTTTGCCTGAACCTGTAGGTCTACCAACACATCCTAAAGCACCCACTAACTGAGATTAAAGCAAGATGTGAGAATGATAGAGCGAGGTCAGGTGTGCAAGGAAACAAGAAAGAGAGACTTATAATAATAAGATTTATAAAGTTTATTTTAAAGTCATACTTGGAGTTCTAAATTACAATTTTTTTCTGAAGAACATGTGAAAGATTTTCAAAAGTTTATTCTATATCTGGCATCCAAAAATCCCAAACTCATAGAAGAGCATTTCTATAATTACACAAGCTTTGAAGAAAATTTTTTTCCACACAGATCTAAAGGAAGAAAGATTAAGGTTCTATTTTCATTTCTTTAGTGGTAATTTCATGGGAATTTGCTTTATAAACATTCTTTAAACTGTACATTTGGTTTTCTTACCACTTTCCATATAAACTAGTTTGAATGTTATAATTTACAAATTAAAGGGAGTTTACAAATAAAATAAATAGAAACAAAATATGTCACAGTCACAATTTCACTCCAGATTATGTTTATGCAAAAATTTGGAAAAGCAATGTTAAAATTCATCTACTTCAAGTGTTATAAGAGATAAATGAGGGAGTGATATTCACCCCAAAAGGTGAAGGCAGGGTACAAGCAGGAATATATGAAACAGGATCAATTGGTGGCATATAGAAGAGTCAGTTTGCAACTTCAGACTTAAAATATAATTAAAATCACACTTTTAAATTTGATAACACAACACACTGATGTCAATTAAAGTATTAACAATTCAAAAGCAGTTCTGAGGAAGTTACAAAGAACTCTACACACACACACAGAACCAGATAAATGTATGAAAGAGCATGTAAGAAACATGTACATGGCTGAGCTGCATATAAACTTTTGTAAAAAAATATAAAGGTGGATATGCGCTGAGGAAACATTTCAAGACAAAACAGGAACTGTCCAGAAACAAAGTTTAAAAAATATTTCGCCTTTAGCTTTTAAAAGTACACTGAAATACCAAAGATGATAAACAAAAGTAAATTGTCACTGAACACTTGGTAGTAAAGTTAGAGAAAATCAAGTACGAAGAGAAATGTTAAGAAATAGAGAAAACTCCGTGAAAGCTACAGAATAATAAGAATATGGCATAAATATGTGTGGAGGAAAACACAGTCTCATTAGTCTCATTAGTAATTAGGAAATACAAGTTAAATTTCTGTTCACCCTAAGGAAAAATCTTCTCACCCTGTACTGGGGTCAAGGTTGCAATGATGAAGGTAAACTAGGCGAACAATAGGGGTAGTATCTAGGGAAACAGAACAGAACAAAAGCATATCTCAAGAAGGAGGTTAGGATAGGATATCAACCGAACACAGCTTATCGCCTAAGAGAAAATGGATTTTTTAACTTTTTAATGCTTCAATACTTTTTTAAATAAATATGTAATTTAACTATTTTTCACAACAGTTAATAAATGCAGTACTACATGTAATCAGGAACTGAGGATCTATCCTTCTTTGGATGTAAAGAGGAGAAAAAATCAAAGAAGAGTTAGTTCATAGATGCAGACGACCCTCTCTAGTCCTAAAGCATATAAAACCTGTACGCATAGAATTGTGCACATCATCACTCGAGGATGCCTTCAGGCAGCTAAGTCCAATCCCACCGATCCCACCGATTCTTCTTGGTTTATGCCTAATAGAAAATGGTATTTGACCACGGTTATGTCAGAAAATAACCAAGACTCAATATGACATGTAATGATGCTGTTGACTTTGAAACTTTGAAGAGAATTCTGTTCTGTATTAATACTCTCATTTTCTTTTTTTCTTTCTTTCTTTTTTTAAAGTGCAGCCAAAAGTTTCTTAATGCCCTCAAAATAAATAAGTCAGTTAAGGAAGGAGAAGTTGGAACATAATAGATTACAAGTGAGTTGAATTAATGTTCTTCGTTTGAATCATTCTGTGAGAGAAGACTCTAACCTTAAAACAACTGAGATGTGTTTCCTTAGAAAAGGAAAGGCAAGTTAGAGAATCAGAAATAAGTGACAAATCTACCAGCTTCCTTCTGCATCACTGTCACCTTGAAAGGCACTATTTGCTTTCATGGAAATGATCTTTTCAAGCTATTATTTTTTGTGGGTCAGCAAGTCATCTTGTTTCTCACATTCATAATATAAATGTGTCTCTGTGATGCCAAGGGACACCAATCAGAAGTGAAAAACCCAGTGCTATTTTGCAAACTTTTCCCTGGAATCTCTTCACTGGAATAGTAATTTCCAAGCCTCATTTTAGGTAGATTTGTTATCAAAACATGCTTTATTTTGAGCATATACATAGAATTTTTGCATTAATATTAAAAATAAAAATTATCAGTGCATATTTAAATTATGAGGACCAACAACATACATAGTGTATTTCCTTTTCATTTAGGTTTATGCTATTAATTAATTTGCTTTACCTCTTCCAGGTATTGGTCACCATGTCTGCTGCTGCATTCCTAAGCACATGCAAGTCAACAATAGGAATATATAAGCAAGAGAGAAGGATGATGGCCTCACACACATACATCAGCTCATTACAGTGGGGTTCCATTACTTTGTAAATAACCCCCCCTGCATGATATAATTATAACTACACAAAATACTTCCTGAAGTTTTTTTAAAATCATAATATCAAAGTTTTCTATTTAGTTCTGAAAGTAGACTTATACATGTCATGGATAGAACTCAGACAGTAGAGACAGACAATATAGTAAAACAAAATATAAAAAATTTCATGGCCTGATATGAACTTGAAGTTAAGAAATGTAGCATGGCTATATAACAATAACTTTCCCATTCTGGACCTGGTTTTACAGAAAAAAAAAGTGCTTCCAAGCTTATCTTATCCCTCTGACTTCTTACTCACCCCAAAATTATCAATAATGATTCATGGTTAGATTGAATAAATGCAGTTAAGTTGGAAATACACTCGTGTGCATGAAAGTGATGCTGTAGATGATTCATTTTCCTACCACTTCCTAGGATATAACTAGCATCATTAATAAAATTAAAATAAAATAAATTCATTGCTCTTTATGCTGAAGGATTACTAGAATTTTTTGCCTATATTAGCTATAAAATGCAAGCAATAACTAAGAGGTAATTAATTTAAGCCTTTAATAGGTTTCCTGAGACAAAAACAGATCAATCATCACCAAAAAATGATTATGATTTTTATTTTTGTATGGGAAAGAATATTGTATATAATATGCCCAAATCAAGAAGTTGGCATCATTTTTATATTTGCATACATCTGAATATTCTGATGACTGCACCATTTTTGTTTATAACAAAATTTCTTATGAATGATACTAAAGGGGAAGTAATATCTAAGTATTATGAAAATTCTTTTGCATTACTTTAAAACCTTATTCTTCTAATTTGTCTAGCTTCTGGGTTATTCAAAAAAATTTAAGAAAATTTGACACCTCAGACTTATAAATATATATTTTCATTTAAAAAAAAAAACAGGAGATTCTTTGGCGAGTGAGATAATCTTCAAGCAAAACCCAGTATTTTTAGATGTGCTCTCAGGAAACCTAAAAGCTTTATTTTTGGCAATACGAGTCAACATGCTGTCAGTTCCCTCCTCCAAGATGCAATTACAGTCAGCACTAAATAATTTTGAGCTTCCGGCAAAAGGCTATATTCAAAAAGGTTTCCACAGACCTATAAGCGAATTCACATCTTCTGAAAGAACTAGCAGAGCGAAACCTCACTTCAGCTTTTTTTCTGGAAGTTATCTCATGGTGGAAAACTTGGGTTAACGGCTGGCTTTTATTATTGAATTTTACCTTCATGAAGAAAAACATTAAGATTAGTTTTCCCTTTATAAATTGCCAAGACATTCTTTGTCACCAATTTTACATTTTTCCGAGAAGTGAGGGCTCATTTAAAAGCCACCTGCATTTTGTTGTAGCTTTTATTATGGTTATCTCTCTTACTCTTACTGGATGAGCTTGAATTGCATAACTACCTAGCTCTCAGATGCTTAAAACATGAATGTGTTTATTCTTTAAACATCTCAAAGAACATATTATGACTTTGATTTCCATAGTACATTTGTGAAAATGAAAACAAGGACATAAAATTGATGTATCAAATATCTTAACAAATTTTGGTAGGATAAGTGGTAACACGCCTGTTTTCTGCTAAATCCCCAAATATGATTATACTTGTCAAACTAGAAATAAAATATACCATAGAGAAATGGTTGCAATGAATGTAAGAAAAATTATTACTTCTGACTGTAGTCTCTGTTCTAGGAATGTTAATGAGATCTCCTTTGAGTCATGCATGATGGAAAAGTGACTTAGTACCGTTCAGATACTGGAATATAATTAATAGACATCTTAAATATGAAAGTGCTAAAAATTGGCTTTAACATAAACAAATGCTACTTTGTGTTAATTCATGCTACATAGAAGTAAAATTGAGGATATATAATTTGTATGCCTTGTGGATGTGAATCTTGGTGTCCTTACATTGTTCCATCCTTCAGTGAAATGATTTTACTCTCCAAGTAAGTAAAAGTGACTTTGCCTATTGCTGCCTGGTCATTCTAAGCCAATCGCATGAGGTTATCTCTCAGGAAAATACCTTAACTATACTGAAAAATACAAGGTGCTATTTAAAGTCGAGTTCTTGTCTCTCTCCAATATAAAAGATGTTCCCCAGTGGGCATGGGGAAAGCCAGAGAAAAACAGCATGCTCTATTCACTGTTACATGATCTGTCTAAATCACTAAATTCCTGCTATACTTCACTGGAGTATCATGTGTTAGCTCTTTCCTCTAAACACAATGTTTATATAACTTGAAAACACCATCCCATTGGTGGATATTATACAAGAAAGCTTAACTTTAATTTTATTTATGCTTATTCTTTCCACAGCTCCACATAATTTACACTGAGAATTAACTGGATCATTTAAAAATATTTGTATTAAGCCACTGCTATGTCAGTGCCTTTGGGGATTCAAAGTTATTAAACTACGGTGTCCACAAGAAGTATGTCCACAAATCATGAACTTACTATAAGCTAATCATATTTTAATACAGTAATTCAGAGCTTAGATATTCTACTTAAAAATACTAATATATAGTGAAGTCCTTCAGTAATAAAAGCAACCTCACCATATTCAGAGTTTGCATATTTTTGTTTTGTGAATTTAGAAATTTTCCCTTTTGGGACCCTTTGAATTTGAATAAATCAATATAATCTAAAAGAATAGATAAGACAATTTAACCATTGTGTTGATTTCACATTCTGGATATTTTGAAATAGAAGAAAGTATTAGGGATGATGCAAAAAAATGAGAGAAAAGAACATTCTGCCTTTTTAGTAATCTGGGAAATGCAAATTTCCATCATAATAAAATGATGATTTACACCCACCAGTTTAAAAAAAATAGGAAGGAAGTTCTGACAATACCACATGTTAGCAGGATGTGGAGCAATAAAACCTGTCACAGAGCTGGTAGGAGAATAAATTAATACGGTTCCTTGGAAAATGATTTAGCATTGTTTTATGGAGTTAAGTACATGCAAATTCAAGACTATGAAACTATTTCTAGGAAAATAACTTGGAGAACTCTTGAGCCCCAAAAGGCCTAGAAAAAATATTCGTAGACTTAATGTATCCCAAGTTACAAAAACTCAAATAATCATAAACATGAGAATAGATAAATGTGTTTGGTATAGTCACAAAATAAAATACTCTGTAATAGTAAAAATATTGTGATTCAAACATCAATAGGAATGATATACTTTTAAAAATCACTGGATTTAAAAAACAAGACTTAGAGTATTATTTAGAGCATTACTCCATTTATATGAGTTTCAAAAACACAGAATAATAAAAATACTAATAAAACAAAAAGGAAAACTAAGAAATACAATTTCAATTATAACTATACTGAAGTTGGAAAGTATATAAAAATATTTGATTTGTTAATATATGAAATGTAAAAATTAATGATTCTCTATTTTCATTTTGTTATGGAAAACTAATTTATTGTACTTTTCTTTTTACTTTTTTATGTTATGTATGTTCTTTGGTTTGTGCAGCAACCCCACACAATAGATACCACTATTTCATTCTACATATGAGTAAACTAAACCAAAACAAAGGAAAATAAATTGATCCAAATCACTCTGCTTATGAGTTGCAGATATGGGATTGAAAAGATAATTCAAGATCTGAGGGCAGTCTTATGACCATGAAGCTACACTAATTTGCTGTGTTAAAAGCAATTTAAAAACTAAAAAAGAAATAATCAATGTCTCACTCTAGTGACTCTTCAAAGAATAATTTAAGCAAAATGGTAAATGAAACAGAACCTAGATGATCATGAAATAATATGCTACAGTGAAATGTTCAAATAGCTAGATTTTTTAGTTATAACACTGTAAAATAGCAGGCACCAGACATATCTTCAAGAGAACCAACTATTTTAGGACGTTATCAATATGGCAGAATGGTGGTCTTCTACTCATATCTCCCAGAGATATAATAATTTTGCAGTAATCCATAGATAAAAGTGTCATTTTGAGAGCTTTTGGATTCAGGTAGGAGGTTATGAAATCCTGGTAAAGCCCAGGACCTAAAGAGGGACATTTCAAAAATACATTCTGATATCAATGTGATAATTTCATCAATCATGATCATGACTCTAGACCCAGAAATGACCTCATCTCTCTACAGACTCAAGTTCAATCCTATTTCTCCTTGGTTCTGCTACCAAAAATCATCTGCCCACAGATGTTAGAGGAGTTATTCCTGGTTGTCCTTGAGTGGGAGGCCTGCCATCCTCAGTCTTGGCTGTGGAGCCTGAAATGACCCTATAACTTATCTATAGCCCCTCCCAACTGTTGTTTTAGAGAAGTTCTACACACACAATGACCTGGAGGGAAACATTCTTGTCCATGTGCTGGCATGCAGCACAGCCTACCTCAGTCCCAAAGCAGATCCTAAAACATTCATATAGTTTAGCTGCAACCACTTTAAACTGTGGTCTGAGAGCAGATGTGATAATTTTGGAACCTAAAGAAGGATATCATGGTCTATTTTTCACAAGCAGATCTGAAGACCTAAAACTTGCCTGTGGACTCTCAAACAGCCTTATTCCTTGGTTCTAGTCCCTCTAAACAGTGGTTTAGGGCTAATATTGCCTGCACAGATACATACAGTGATCCAGTGGGAGTCTTCTACGGGAACCAGAGGAAGACACATCAGTTAACACATCAGTTAACAAGTATGCCATCTACAGACCTGAATGGACCCTCATCCCAATCCCAGTTCCACTAACCTAAATCTTGGGGTCAGTCTAGCCAACTTAAGGACCAGACAGAATCCACGGCTACTTCAGTTTCTGGTAACATCCCAGTCAAAGTGCCCCACTGCAACTCAACAACATCCACAAGGTCTACCGACAAGGTCTACCTACAAACCTACTTCATGATAATTTGAGGCAATCCATCAGCACAGGAATTCAGGAAGACTGAAACCAGTCTGTGAAAACCAGAAGAGGCATTTGTTCCTTCAAATACACAGACACCAATGCAAGGTTATACAGATAATAAAGAATGAGGCAAACATGATAAGGCCAAAAGAAACTAATAAATTTCCCAGTAACCAATCCTGAAGATATAAGGATCTATAAAGTACCTGAAAAATAAGTCAAAATAATAATCATATATAAACATAATGGGATAAAGGAAAACACAGACAACCAAAGAAAATTATGCATGAACAAAATGGGAATTTTAATAGGAAAATAAAAGCTAAACATTAAAAACAAAGAGAAATTTGGAGCCAAAGAATAAAATGAGAGAACCAAATAATTCAATATAGAATATTAGCAGTAAAAAAGAAATAATTAGTGAATTCAAAGGCAGGCCAATTAAAATCAGCCAATATGAGAAATGAAAAGAAAAAAGAAAAAAAAGTAGTGCAGAAAGCATGAGGAACCTATAAGGAACAAACCCCAATAAGGACACATCAAAAAAAGAAAACTACAGACCAATATCCCTGATGAACCTGGACGCAAAAATCCTTAATAAAGTTCTAACAAAACATAGTCAAAACCTTATCAAGAAGATAATTCATCACAATAAATTGGGCTTCATTCCAGGTATGCACGGCTGCTTCAACATATGCAAAAAAATTAATGTAATTCATCACTTAAACAGAATTAAGGACAAACACCATATGATCATCTCAATTGATGCAGAAAAGGCCTTTGATAAAATTCAACACCCTTTTATGCTCAAAACTCTAGAGAAGATAGTGATCAAAGGAAAATTTTAAAACTATATAAAGGCTATATATGCCAAAACCTCGGGTAGTATAATACTAAATGGAGAAAAGCTGAAAGCATTTCGACTAAACTCAGGAAGAAGACAAGGCTGTTCACTCTCACCACTTTTATTCAATATTGTTCTTGAGACCCTAGCTGGCAAGAGATGGAAATCAAGGGAAAATATAGGAAAAGAGGAAGTCAAACTATCTCTTTTTGCTGACAATATGATCCTGTATCTGGAAGATTGAAAAATTCCACCACAAAACTGCTTGAACTTATAGACAGATTTAGTAAATTGGCAGGCTACAATATCAATACCCATGAATCAATAGCTTTCCTATACACTAACAATAATAGGGCAGAAGAAGAAATCAGGAAATCAGTCCCATTCACAATATCCTTGGGAAGAATAAAATACTTGGGAATTAACAAGGGATGTCAAACACCTCTACAACAAAAATAATCAGATATTGAAGAATGAAATCCAAGATGACCTGAGAAAATGGAAAGATATTCCATGCTCTTGGTTAGGCAGAATTAATATAATAAAAATGGCCATTCTACCAAAAGTTTTATATAGATTTAAAGCTATCCCTATAAAGATACCTATGTCATTCTTTACAGACATAGAAAAAACAATTCTCAAATTCATTTGGAACAATAAGAAACCTAGAATTGCCAAAACACTACTAAGCAAGAAAGATGAAACAGGAGGTTTTGCCATACCAGATTTAAAACTATACTATAAATTGCGGGGGGCACTCCTGGGGATAATTGCAATATCCAGAATATATACACAATTTATATACATTTTATATTATTTTGTTAAAATCTTGTAAGGTTGTTCAAAAATAAAAAATTAAAAAAAAACTATACTATAGAGCTGTAGTAACAAGGACAGCATGATATCATGATATCATGGTATCAAGATAGGAATGAAGACCAATGGAATAGAACAGAAGACTCTGAAACAAACCCACAAATCTTTAAGTATCTGACCTTTGACAAAGGGGGACACAATATAACATAGAGGAGAGACAGACTATACAGCAAATGGTGCTGGACAAACTGGACAGCCACTTGCAGAAAGTTGAAATTAGACCCTTATCTTTCACCTTGCATGAAAATCAAATCAAAATGGATCAAGGAACCAGGAATTAAACCAGCTACCTTGCAACTGCTGAAAGATGAACTAGATCCAACACTCCAGCACTTGGGAGTAGGCAAAGACTTTCTCAACATGTCTCCTAAAGTGAAAGAAGTAAAGTCAAAAATCAGTGAGTGGAATGTCATACAGCTAAAAAGCTTTTGCACAGCCAAGGAAATGATCAAAATTGTCAAGAGACTTCCTACAGAATGGGAGAGAATCATGGCCTGTGATTCTTCTGAAAGGGGCTTCATATCCAGAATCTACAAAATCCTCAAAAATCTCAACCTCAAAAACACTTACAACCCAATCAATAAATGGACTAAAGAGTTAAATAGAAACTTCTCAACAGAGGACATTGAACAAACCAATGAATACATGAGAAAGTGCTCTAAATCACTAGTAATCAGAGAACTGCAAATGAAAACCACGGTAAGATTTCACCTCATGCCAGTCAGATTGGCAAAAATGAAGAAACTAAATAATAATAGATGCTGGAGTGGTTGCAGATGGATAGGCACCCTAGTACACTGTTGGTAGAACTGCAGACTAGTACAGGCCCTCTGGAAAGCAGTGTGGAGAATCCTCAAAAAATTAGGGATGAACCCACCCTATGATCCATCTATCCCTCTCCTGGGCATTTTTTCAGGAGAGTTGGAATCAGTATATTACAAGGACACAGCAAAATCTATGTTCATTGCCACTCAATTTACAATATAGTTAAATTATAGAACCAACCCAGATACCACTCACTGGATGAATGGATCCAAAAACTGTGGTGTATATACGTACATATACATACATACATACCATAGAGTTCTACTCAGCAATTAGAAATAATGATACTGCAACCTTTGAAGGTAAATGGATAGCGATGGAAGAAATCATGTTGAGTGAAGTTAGCCTAACCCAGAGAGTCAGGGGTTGAATGTTTTCACTCATCTGTGGAGGCTGGTGCTAGACCATGCAAAGGTATAGTAGCCTATAACCTAGGGCAATCATAGAGATGTGTTGGGAACAAGGGAGGAAGGGACAGGGGGAGGGATAAGGGTGGGAGATTAGGGTGGGCTCTAGGGAGTAAATCTAATTTTAAGAATATATACATATCATATTTTTTTTCATTGGAAACATTTTTGATTGTACAATAATTAAATTTCTTAAGAAAAAAAGAATGTTAACAGCAAAAAAGAAATAATTAGTGAATTCAAAGGCAGACCAATTAATATTAGCCAATTAAACAAATGAAAAGAAAAAAGGGGAAAAAAGTAGTGCAGAAAGCATGAGGAACCTATAAGGCACTGACAGGAGGTTAAGTGATAGAGTTACAGAAGTATAGGAAAGAAGGGGGTAAGAAAGAATATCTAAATAAATACTGACATAATTTCCAATACCTTTGGAGGGAAGCAATTACCCAGGTTTTGAAGCTCAAAGGACCACAAACAAGATTAACCAAAGAGTTACTCAGAGATAAATTTAAAAAAATAAGCAAAAATTCAGGATACAGGAAGAATGAGGAAAACAGATAGGAAAAAAACGAAAACAACTAGTTACATACAAGGAACCTCCATACAGATGTCAATGAACGTCACGTTGTAAGCCTGGACAAGGGGATGATATTTTCAAAGTATCAAGAAAGGAAACAAAGCTGCTATCCACTACCCTTTCAACAGATGTAGAAAAGGCATTTTGACAAATTTATTGTCCATTCATGATAAAAGCTCTCAATAAATTGAGTAAAGAACGAATGTATAGAAACAAAAATATAAGGAAGTACTGGGGCGGGGAGAACAGACTTATGGGCTAATAGAACAGAATGGAAAGCCCAGATATAAATCCATGCATTTGAAGTCTACCAGGGGTATGGAGCAGTGGCTCAGTGGTTATGGCGCTTGCCCAGCATGCACAAGTGCACTAGTTCAACCCCAGCACCACGTACACAACCATGTCTCAGAGCAATGAAAACCACATGAAAGACTAAATAAAAATTGTTTCTCTCTTTGTCTTTCTATTTTGCACTGTCCCTCTCTCTTTGAAAAATAAAAATAAAGTCAACCGGGTTTGGTGCCAAGAACACACAACGGAGGAGAGCTGCTGGGAAAGTTGGACGTGCACACAGAGAAGGATGAAATTAAACTCTGCCTCGAGGAATATGGGAAAAACACTCAAAATGGGCTAAATGAGACCTGAAAGCATGAAATTCGTAGAAGAAATCATAGGTGAAAAGTTCCCGACGTTGGTTGAGCAGTAATCTCCTATGTAAGACACCAAACTTAGAGCAACAAAAGCAAAAATAGACAGTTGAGGTTGTTTCAAACAAATAAGCTTCTGCACAGCAAATGGGACAGTAGAGTGAAGAATCAATCTACAGTATAGGGGGAAATACTGACAAGCTGTATATGGGATAAAAGCATCGTATCCACAGTATATAAGGAACTCAATTCAATAACAAGAAAACACATAATCAAAACTAAAATGAGAAAAAGACCTAAGTAGACATTTTTCCCAAGAAGACATACAAATCTATATAAAATTTATATAAAAAGGAATTTGTCACCAGTAATATTTAGGGGAAGAAATTTAAAACCCTAATGAGATATTACTTCACACCTGTGAGAATGCTTACTATCAAAAAGACAAAGATTACAAGTTTTGGTGTGGAGAAAAGGGAGCCTTTCTGCACCATTAATGGGAAGGTAAACTGATTATAGAAAACAGTCTGGAGTTTCCTCAAAATTAAAAATAGAACTATCATAGAAGCCACAGCCCCACTTTTGGGTATATTCTCAAAGTAAATGAAATCAGTATGTTGGAGTAGCATCTGCATTCTCATGTCCACCATAGCGTATTATTTCCCAATAGCTAAGATATGAAAACAACTGTGTCCATCAGTGAATGAGTAAATAAAGGGTATGTGGTATATATTCACAAGGTGATTCTGCCATAAAAGGAACAAAATGCTGCCATTTGTGATAATATGGGTGAAATTATAGAATATTATGTTGAATAAAATAGATCAAACACAGAACTAAAAGTTTGACACACGACCTTACAAATATTTGTAATCTAAAAAAATGTTAAATTTGTAGATACAGAGATTTGTGGTTGCCAGGGTCTGGGGAGGGAGGAAAAGGAGAATATTTTGGTTAAGAAGTATGTCTTAGATTATTCTGTGCTGCTAATACAGAATATCTGAGACTGGCTAATTTTGTTAAGAACAAAAATATATTTCTCATAGTTCTGGAGACTAGGAAGTTAAAGAGCCAGGTACTGGGAAGCTTAGTGTATAATGAGAACCCCATCTCCACTTTGAAAATAGCACGTTGAAATCTGCATCCCTCACAGGATAGAACTGCTCACATGGAAGCACACAGGAAAAGCACACCCTTTGCATAATGACTAAGCTATTCTAGCCTCACTAGCCCCAGGCTCACTCTCTCTCTGGCCCTGATCACCATCAGTACACATTGTCTCTATGGTGTTAGATGTTCTGCACCTTCCGTTTAGACGGAATCACATGTATGTGATTATTTCTTTTTCTTTTCTTTTCTTTTTTTTTAAAGAAAGAGGGACAGTGAGAGACAGAGAAAGAGAGAAACAACTTTATTTAGTTTTTCACATGGCTTTAGTTGCTCCAACACTTAGTTGTGTACGTGGTGCTAGGGTTTGAACCTGGGTCCTTGTGTTCGCCAGGCAAGCACCGAAACCGCTGAGCCACCGCTCCAGCCCCTATGTGATTATTTCTATATGGCTTTTTCACTTATTGTAATGTGTTTGGCTCATCAACATTGTAGCATTGATCAAGGTTTCATCAGTTTTTATGACTGAATTATATTTCATTTTATGTATATACAACAACTTGCTAATCCATTAACCTGTTGGTGGACATTTAAGCTGTTCCACCTACCTTTCAGGTAGTGCTGTTATGGACATATATGTACACGTATACATTCTCGAGTACCTGTTTTAGATTCATTAGGGTAAATGCATAGAAGTGTAATTGCAGGGTAATGTGGTAATTTTGTTTAACTTTGGTTTTATCATCAAACTTTTTTCCACAACAGTTGGACAATTTTATGTTCCAACAGCAGAGTATGAGGGCTCCGATTTCTCCATGTGCTTGCCAATGATTATTAATTTTAAAAATTATTGCTATAGTGTTGCCTGAAGTACTGCAGTCTTTAAAATACAGCAGATGAAGCCCTAGTTTTTTTCAGGAGTAAAAAATAGCTATCAGAAAACAAATAAAAATGCAATAGAACCGTAATCCACATTTTCTGCCCTCATGCTCCAAAGCTACTTCTATGACCAATATGGCAAGAGTTCCCATAGGTAGGTAAACAGACAAAAATGCTTGTTTTTTTTTCTTGTTTAATGTGTTAACAAAGAGCTATATATAATATTAAAAGAAATGCAAAGCTTTAATAATTATACAAATGTTTATATGCTTTGGTGGGATGAGTCTTTGACAAAGATCAAGGAGACTCAGGGCTGAACCTACGTTGCTCACACAGTAATGAGTAAATTTCTCTCATAGTAAACTCACTTGACAAGCTGTCTCTGCAAAACAGAAAGTCGCAGGGTATAGAGACAAAAGAGAATTGCCAAACTGTGGCGGGCGGCACCCGGGGCCCACGCCATGCAGGCAGCTTTAAGATGGCGGCTGGCAGCTGGCCAAGCCAAGTCAGCTGACCTCGTGCTGCTCCTGGTTCATATGCTTGCAATATCTGACCACTTAGAGACAACCAATAGGAGCCGGCAGCAGAGC
>PVKS010019830.1:0-37792 GCA_004027875.1 Aplodontia rufa | reverse complement strand
CACAATAGTCTTACTCAGCCATAAAGAAGAATGAAATAATGGCATTGGCCACTAAGTGGACAGAAGTGAAATAAGCCAGACTCAGAAAATCAAAGGTCAAATGTTTTCTCTTATATTCAGAAGCTAGAGAAAAATAAGGAGAAATTAGATGGAAGGAGCCAGATACCATAAAGATAGAGGGAAGGTCAGCGACTTCCTTAATGAGACCTCAAAAGCTAAAACAAAAGAAAGAGATCGAGGGGGAAGAAAGAAGGACACAAAGAGGAAGAAAATGAGGAATGATTTTGACAAAATTACGCTATGTACATGTACAAATACACCACAGTGATTTCCATCATTATATATAACTATAAAGCAACAATTAAAATAAATAAATAAGTAATTGGAAGGTAGATCAGCAAAACTGAAGAAAGGGAATGGAGGAAGGAAGAGAAGAGGTAAGGAAAGGGCTTTCCAAGGACTACAATGCAGTAAATTAAATCCCGTCCATGTATGATGATGTCAGAATGAATCCAACTATTAAGTAGAATTGGAATGTACTAATAAAAATGTTTTATTACATACTGTGAAATTCTATTTGATCCTATAAAAGAAATATCTATCATTTGCAATAATATAGATGAACAAAGAGAGAATCATATTAAGTGATCTTATTAAGCCAAGCACAAATATTATATGATCTTATAAGCGGAATCTAAAAATGTCAGTTACACAAATAGCCTAGTAATTATCAGAGGCTGTGGCTTAGGGAGAAGACAAGAAATCTTGGTCAAATGTTCAAAGTTTGAGTTGAATAAGAAGAATAAGTTTTTCTAGTATAGCATGATGACTATGGTTAATAATAATGTACTATATATTTCAAAATAGCTAGAAAGAGAATTCTAAATATTGTCTTAACAAATAAGTGATCAATAGGTGAGGTGATGAATATGCTAATTAGCCTGATTTTATTAGTTCACCATATATACTTGTAAAGAAACATCATTGTACTCCATAAATACATATAATTATTATTTATTAAGTAAAAATTAAATAAAACTTCATACAAACAAACAAAAAGATCCACTATCACTTATACACCTTTTTTTAAAAAAGAGAAATTGAAATTAGATAGTAAGATGGCAATATAGCTAGGAAAATGCAGAAAAGTCCAAATTCTACCTTGGCCCAGTAAGCATTGCCTCATATCCTCACCAGGGCATCTTCCTCCCTCCCCTCCAGCCCTGTGATTTCCTATGGAATATATACACTACACAGGACAATGGGGTCCAGGAACTGAAAGACCATTTTGCCACGGATATGTTTTCACAAAGCAGCATTCTCTGGGAGTTCTTACACAGGTGTGAGACCTCAGTATAAATTGGTGAGAACTCCAGATGTGTGCATGTTTTTGCGAGAAGAGGAAAGAAACACTACCAACTATCAAGAAAGGGAAGAGAAAACAGAAAAAGTTCTAGGGATAAATTCTTGTTCTTATCATCAAAGACAGCCATGCCCAAAAAGGGAACGTCTCTATTAGTGTCCTGAAATCCTCCCAAGTTGTTTCAGTATGATTTCTTCTTAGAAATGTACATACATTCTTATTAGGCATTGCCTCCAAGGCTGAAGAGCTCTTTATTCCTAGAAGGAGCTTTATAACTTCTTGGTGGAATGAGTGATGCTTTTTATAGTTCTGCTGGGACAGGACAACATTAGGACCGCTTGGGGATATTGCTTTGCATCACCATTCTGGGAAAACATGACCTTAAGCAGCAAGTCAACTCTACTTGATTTTTCCATAGCAAAATAACTAATAAATTTCATCTGGATCTGTGGTACAAAAATTTGTTGAAAAACAACATAAGGTAAGTCTGGTCTTCACACTCCAATTTCTCAGAGCCAAGAGGCTTTTACCGTTAACTCTAAGCCAAGCACTTTCCTTCTCTCTGCCTAGGTTTATCACCTACACATTGGAGAGGGTGGGTTTGACTGGCCCTAAATTCTTTTCAAGTACCTGAAATATTGAAAAGGAAGGATGTTCATAAATAAATGTGACTTTTGATGTTGTTCATTAAAAAGTATCAGTTACTTATACACTCTCTTGTTTTGCCTTTGATGAAAGTTTACTATTTGTGGGGCTCAAAAGGGAAGACACTGCCTTAAAACGATATACAGTACTTTATGTGCAGAGACCCTAGTTAAACATTCAGTAAATACTCGGTCAAGGCATTAATGAGGAAGCAGACACTCTGATTCAAGTGTCCAGTTAAGAAGTAAGAGACCATCACCAAATCAAGTATGAAAACGATTATACTTGCCTGTGTGAATGAACAGACCTAAACCACAAAAAAATTAAGTTACAAAAATTAATGTGGTGAGTCTACACAAATGTTCTAATAATATTCTATGACTGGCTTAACTTTTTGCTTATTTTCCTCTTTGTTCATTTTTTTCCTTCCTCAAAGAGTATTCTACTCTCCTGCCCCAACATAAGCCATTTATTCAGTATGTTTTTGATCCTAGTATTTTTTTCCCTCCATTGATCATATAACTGCATGGTAGGTAAAACAAACATAAACCCAAAGACCCAAGTTCAGGGCCCAATGAGTCCACTTAGTAGGTATGTGATCTGCACCAGTAATTTCTCTGTATAGACTAACGCACACTTTACCCTGCATGTTGATTATGAAAATTATTTTTTTATTTATACCTTATTCTCTTGCAGAAAGGAGTAAAGACAGAAGTTAGGACAAAGTAAGAACAATACATGTGATATAAAATGGAATTGGCAATAAAGTTAACATAGCTCATTTCATAGAGACCTAAATATTTACTACCAGCAACCCACAAATTAGACAGTCTTCAACAGTAAATGATCTAATTGGCTGAAGAGGGACTAGTAGGGCATCGACCACAGCACATTTGTTTTTGTGGAAAGCTGAGAATTTGAAATTGTGCCAGTATCAGTGTGACCCCTGGCTATATGTGTTATTTTCCATCCTTTCAGTGCCTCAAAACTTGTCTCTTGTGTACACTGAAGAGACTTAGGCAACGTCTTTGGAGGTACAAAGTGCCTGCGTGTGCTTCATATTCGCTGGATTTCGTATTCCATCCCGTCCCTACCACTCTCTTGGCCCCCTCATTTCAATATCTTCTTTCCATTTATTTCATGTGGTAAACACCCCTGTGATGAACTCCTTTGCACTCCACTAAATAATCCTTGATTTTTCATCATTTTATTTATAATTAATAACAGCAACACAATATCCATATCTACCTCAAACAGTTGCAAACAACCATATTTGCTTTAAAAAAAAAACCCAGCTTTTTCCCCTCAAGATGTCAACAGAAAAGCACCTTTAAAAACTTCCCTGAAATACTTGGGGCCATTATGTCATATACAATACAAGAGGGCTGATTTCTTGACAGAAGGTTAATTAGTTCCCTCCCATAGGATGGTATTGCCATAATTAAACCAATAACAACAAAGAAAAAAATGCCCCTGGGCATTTTAAGACATTCTGACAGTAATGAGAAAGGGCAATGGGCACTGAGGACCAAGGCTTTTTGTTAGTTGCTGTTGTTTAATCATCACTGGCACAAAAAAACTAAGACCTCCAATGCCAAATAACATCCACCCTGAGAGAGCCCTGTTTCCAACAGAGGGCAGCTATTTCTGCCATGGGCTAGACCTCCCTTTTCACTGTCTTGGTAAAGGAGAGCAAGATGCTCCAAATGTGGTATGCATTCCACATATCATTTCCCCTGGTAATGATATGATTAATTGCATCTGTTCTGTGACCTAATTATAACTCAATTCATGCATATTCATATCCAGCCTGAGTGAGGGAGGCGGTGGAGAGAACTCTGTAGATGTTAGGAGATTGCTGCCTGAGCAGGTTCCTCTACCTAGAGTGCTAAACAAGACTGGTGCAAAAGCCTCTGTTCTGAGCACTCCCCAGCACCTACTGAAGGGACATCTTTCCCTCTCCTCCTGCAACCATGGTGGGACTGCAACTCCCCTGGAAACATTTTGCCCAAAACTCTGAAGAGGGACCATGGATGTAATATTAGGCTGCTTAGACTCATTGGGATATTCTAGGAAAAGGTTTGGAGATTCAAGAGGCAAGGAAGAAATGCAATACCATGGGGTCACCCACCCTAGGAGGCATGAAAATTGAGTAATGCCATTTGAGTCCAGTATTTAAAAATGAGGAAAGAGTATTACTTCCCAAGGGATAAACAGAACTAAAGGTTGTATATGCTAATGACACAGCCCTCCATCTGATTTTTGCAAGACTCTGTGGGTAAGCCCAGAACAGTGACGCACACCTGTAATCCCAGCTTTTCACGAGACTGAGGCAGAGTTATAACAAGTACGTGGCCAGTTCCAGCAATATAGCAAGTCCATGCCTAAGAAAAGAAAAAAGGAAAAAAAAAACCTTCCATTGGGCTAAAGGGTAATCTCTGGTGTCCACCTCGATTCAAACATTACCACTTCAATGCTCAGCTGAATATCTGGAGGCTCAAGGCTCCAAACAACCAGGAAAAAAATCAGCCAAAATAACTACTCAGAATATGTTAAAACTAAGTCTTCAGTCTGAGTCCCAGAGTGTGTCTGTCTGTTAAGCCTGGTTTCTTGCCATGACTTTGCAAAGTAACGGACATAAGCAGCGCCTAGCAGTATGATCCCCAACAGAAACTTGGATGCCATATATGCAGGACCAAAGAAAAAGTGCTACTGCTTCATCTAAAATTGGCTCAGTGAGAATTTGGATGCCTGTTTTCATTTCCAGAAGCATCTCTGAATGCTGTTCTGTCAGTTTTCTGGGCTCAGCCTTTTTTTCAGGGTAGGACATGAACAGGAGTTTGCCAAGTAAAGGAAGAAGTCTGCTTAGGAGAAGCAAGCATGTGAGTGATTATTGTCCCCTGACAGAACTTGGACACTTACAGGCAGGCAATGGGCTTTGTGATCAGGCACACAAGTGACATGTCAGTAGTGCCTCTGAGAAGTTCTATGTCAATGCAACTCCAAAGTAGCTCTGCACACCTGACATTCAACAAAGTTCACCTACCTGGAAATAATTTATAAGAATCTTTATTGAAGTGTGATTCAAAGCAAGGTGTCAGAATGCTTTTAAAAAGCTTCAGAGTTCTGAGGCAATTAAAATATAACCTGAACTAACCCTGGGTAATTTAACAGAGATTTCAGTTCTTATGCAATCAAGAAGAATGAATTATTAAGTTCAAGACCCTGTGGGGGAATAGAACAAATAACCACTGACCTTAAACAGATTGAAACTTAGGTGGAAAAGTAAGTGATGTAAAATAAATAACCTTGACAAGAAGTAAGATGTGACAAATGCCATAGGATATTACAAAAAGTAAGTGCCAATCTTGTCCTGGCATAGAAACAGAAATTCCAAAACAAAAGAAAACAAACCAAAAAAGAAAAAATCTCAGAGACCATTTAGTCCATTTCTAAATAATATTAAACTTCTTTTACATACACAAAAACATATCTTCTTATTCTTCTTTGATTGGGTCCTAATCAATACTCATTTAAATCAATAATTCATTTTGGGGCCTACCACTATCACTGTCTCAAGTAGTCACAGCTCTAAATTCACCAGGATAACTAGGTCAGTTTAACAGATTATGAATGAGATGCTCTGGTGTGTTATGGTTTGGAGGAAAAGTATTCCCCAAAAACTAAACTGTGAGACAAAATAAAAAGGCTGAGAGGTGAAATGATTGGGTTATGAGAACCACTGGGCTAAGTGGTGAATTAACCCCCAGATAGGGATCAGTTGGGTGCTAACCGAAGGCAGGTAGGCTATGGCTGGAGGGGTGGGTCATTAGGGGTGTGCCTTTGGGGTATATATTTTGTATCTGGCATAGGGTTTCTCTCCCTCTGCTTCCTGGCAACATCCTGAGCTGCTTCTTTCCGTCATACTCTTCCACCATGATGTTCTGCCTCACCTCAAGCCCCAAGGAATGCAGCCGACATTCTATGAAACTGTGAGCCCTAAAATAAACTTTTCCTCTCTTAACTTTGTTCTTTTCAGGTCATTTAGTCAAAACAGCAAAAAGCTGACTAAACATGGTGGTATCATAAACCCAGAAGATAAACCAAGTCCCCATGACCGTAAGTGTCTGGCATTATAAGAATTTAATCTTCCTGTCTTATATTTAATTGATAATGCTAGTGGGTGCAAAGCTACACACTGTAAATAGAGAGTTCACTGACTGACTCTAACCTCAAAGTTTAAAAACACATAATATTAAGATTAAAACCTGAAGTTGAGCCTCAACCAAAAGCCATTCAAATCTCAATTTCATACTTATTAAGTAATTTATGGTGATTGAGGGAATAAAATTCCTGTTTACACATTTAGACATTTTATCTTTCAAGTTTCCCATAGCTACTCATTACTTACTCCCCAAATGGCATGGCACATATGAACTGGCACATTACAGATGGGGAGGACATGGATTCCAGTGCTCTTGACTAAGGTATATTCCACATGCTGCTAAAAGCTGAGAACTCAGACCAGGTGCAGTGGTGCACACCTGTAACCCCTGAAACTTGGGAGGCCGAAGCAGAGGACTGCAAATTCAAAGCCAACCTGGGCAACTTAGAAAGATGCTGTCTCAAAACAAAAATAAATAAATGAAAAGGGGTGGGGATGTAGCACAGTGGTAGAGCTCCCCTGGGTTCAATCCCCTATACCATCAAAAAAAAAAAACCTGAATACTTGAAATGCATATATTTGTGGAGCCCTACCAAATTATAATTATAAAATAATTTGTGCCATCCCATTTCTACAGATTTAACAAAACATTCTGCCAAGTCTTTCCTTTACTCTTCTACCATCAGGATTACTTCTTTTATCTTGAAAAAAGAATTTATTATACCTAGAAACTGGATCAAGCCACATGGATGATTGTAGATTTTGGATCCATCCCTTTCCACTATGTCAGGAGTCACTCTTCTTTACCTATTCTAATTGAATGATTCCAAGTTTCTTTTTAAAGAATGAGTGATCGACTTTCTTCTCCTTCCTGTGACAAGTCCGAGTCCCCAAGAGTGCTAACTCAGCCAGGAACTAATCCTAAAGATGCTTCAAAGACAGAGAAACACAAAAAGCATCCTTAGCATCATCTTCCACGGAAAAGTCATTTTTTGCTGTTGTCACAGACAGAACAATTACTTGCTGTTGTTGAAAATCAGTAATCTAGCAAGTCAGAACAATTCTTGTTCTGAAAAGTACAGTTCCCTGGCTTTCACTGCAATTGGGCATGCCAACCATTGGATGCAGCTCTTATTTGCAAAATAAAGAGCTAGGGGAGCTGCAGCCACCTGAGCATGGACCTACCTGTGCTAGACTAGGTGCATGATGCTCAGGCTTTTCTACTGAAGCCTCGGTTCCTTAGACCCTTCCTCATCCCTCACTTCCCAGCCACAGAAGCTGGGCCATGGTTCAAGATGTTCCCATAGGTGAAAACTCATGGCCTCTGTTGCTGATGGTGCTGCTGCCACTGTCACCATCACCATGGACCAACACCCCTCCATTCCACAAACAACAAGGAGAAAACCTATGGCCTGGCCTGGACTGAGCATTTACGAGTGACCAATTATGTGGCCAAGTCACAGGTTGGAGGTTCTGAGATGTCTCTGCATCTGACCCCTGTGAAGATGCCTCGTGACTGAGCTCTGTGCTCGCTAGGAGAAAGTGGTCGCTCAGTAACACTTTGCCTTATATTTCCTTTCCCTCCTTCCTTCCCTATTGTACACCTTTATTTCCCACTATACTCTAGTTTCCCAGGAATCCTTCCTCTCTCTAAAGTATAGAAAAGCACATAGGCTTTTGCTTTGGGTCTCATTTTCCAGTGAACCTGGCCTAAGGCTCCACCTATGCTGATGAAAATGAAGAACCCCAGCTTTCCAAAAAGCGAAGAAAATCTCTCTCCCTACATGTTACATGCGGCTCTTTATGTCACGGTAGTCTGGGCTCCCCTTACTATTGCAGTTAGTTACCCTGTGCTTTCCATACATAAATACACAATCAAACACCACAATCACACACACACACACACACACACACACACACACATGCACAATCACATACAAAATCACATTATCCCCAAGAAAATACCTCCACCCTTGTGCCAGAAAAGCTAAGACAGAGAAGCTTAAGTCCTTAACCATGTTGTGTTCAGAAACCCACTCCCCTCCAACCCAGGACTTTGATGTCACCTTTAAGAGTAGTGGAGAAAATGTCTACCTCTCCCAGACATAAGAGCCACCTTATTTCCTGCCTTAGGAAGAACTGATACTTCTTTCAGGGAAACTTCTGCTTATTATATAAAGATATAAAAAAAAAATCCTAACCATTCAGAAGTCTGCTTCAATTAAACTCTTGCATGACTCTTTCATCCTCCATGGGTCACCATCAGGTGTCACAAGGCCTACCGTGACAAGGTGGTCTCATTCAGCTCTCTTTATTGTTTTGCCAGGACAAGGCCTACTGACAGACATCTATTCAGCTGTCCACACTGCATAATTTGAATGGCAAATACAGGGTTTTGTCACCAAAACCATCCAGACCTTTGGTTCCTTACAAAAATGCTATTTTTCCTAGCACTGACGTCATTTAAGAACCCTCTTGATATGTATGAACCGAGCCTGGATAAAATCATTAGGTGGAGAAGACAGGGACAGAAATGATTATATATTACCTGGCCAATACACTTACACAGATTCATTGGCAAAAAGCCAGTTTCTAATGTAATTGAATATGACTCAAATACAACTCAGACAACATTCTCCGATAGCTTACTAGGTGCAGGATAGCTTGTCAAATGCTGTGGAGAAAAGAAGCACAGACCCACACTTCTACCTGGAAACACATGCTGGGAAATTATTGGGGCTTGTTTTCTTTGTTTTGTTATTTACTGTGAAATTTCATGTTTTATTATTGAAATGAATTTATACCATTGTACTTCATTCTGAATAGATTTTGGTGAGTCCTAAGGATATAGAAATTCCTTTTTACACAGTTCTAATAACTGAGTACAAAATATCTTTTAATAAATATTATATCACATGTTTCATGCCCTTCCACAAACTTAAATGCAACATGTCAGTAATAGCATATAATAGTAATTTCTGTCTAAGTGTCCTAATATGCATTAGGAAATGGATCATCTCGTACCAGTGACAACAGCCTGCTAATGCAGTAGTTAAATAAACCCCTTCATTTTTGCCCCTTATGCTGAGACTACCTAATATACAACATTCCACAATGAGGAAGAACCAGAATTTGCTGAAACATTACTCTACCAATTATCACTTGGGTAATTGATTATTCCCTTTTAAATGTTTTCATCAGTATACCTCATGGCTAAGGACATTTGCCAATAATTTACTCTTTTTTCCATTTTGGAGCATATTTCTGGGAGTAAGTTTATAACTCTTCTTTGTGGCAGATCACTGCTCAGAAAGACCAGAACAATAGAAAGCCACTAACCAAGAATTAATGGGCATTAGTCCCATCAGCCCATGAAGGTTGATCAATTGTAGCTATTTCTGCTAGCCCCAGGTGTTTGCACTTTCTGTCCCTCAATTATTTTAAAGGCTGAGCATTTCTTCTATAAGATGTTTGATTTAATATATTTCCTTCTGTATAAACCATATGTTCAGAAATTAGAAGTAACTTTTTATGAGAAACAGGAGATGGCACGAGGCAACCTAGGACATAGAAGGGTTTATGGCATTCTGACAGCCCAGGGACAGTCTCATACTATGGAGTGTAGGTTCCAAGAGGAAATAGCAGGGATCGGGGAATTCTGCACCAGGCCAGCCGCAGCTTCAGCACTGAAGGACACAAACCTCCACCCAAGAAAGGGAAATCCCCCAACCTTTGTGCCAGTTCTCAATCCATAGAATATAGCCAATCACTTGACAGGAGTTGGCACTTTCAAAAGCCTTTTCAAGCATGCCTCACAGCACTTGAATACATCTAACCTTCTCCAATTTGCAAAGGAAGGAGCTGAGTCACAGAGGGTTTGGCTGCCTGACTAAGGGTCAGCCTGTTAGTGGGAGAACTGGAAGCAGAAGGCACAGCTCCTGAATTCTTCTCCTCAGCTCAGGGAACAGAGGCCACCCTGCCTCTTCATGTGTCCATCCAGAAACAGACAACCAATTGTGACTTCCCCAGCTCCCACAAAAGAGCAATTTGCTGCTTTGCCAACAGTGCAGCCTCAATGAACTGGCCCTTGTGCTAAGAATATGCTGAACCCAATACTCTGCAGCAAGTTGCGAGCAGCCTGAATAGGCTGGCCAGTCATCCCATCAGCCACCCAGTCCCCTAGCTGGTGATAAGTCCTCTAATGCAGCTAAGCATGGCTTGGGTATGCAGGGGTTAAGGCCCATAGGTCAGCCATTCCCTTTGTGTTCTTTTGGAAGAAGAAAAGGAAAAACATATCATGCAAGAATATCATATTTTTAAAAATAAGCTGATCCTATTCTCTAAATCACACGCTTGGATTCACTGGCTCTCTTGAGGCTTTTAGGGCATACCAACATACCTGGCCCATTTAGTTGGCCCCCAAGATGCTTGGCCTGCGTGTTCCCTGGCATCCACAAGGGTTTGAAGAGCTATATTATTGATACCAAGGAATTAAGATGTTTGACAAAGAATACATATTTTCTAAAAATGGCAGGGACTCTAAAACCCAGTTGTTTGGTGTTCTGACTTCTGTATTTCATGTCAGCTGAAAGTGAGAGAAGAAAGCAGATCTGACCGACTCCAAATTGACCCTTCTGACCAACTGAAAACAAGTTGGATGCTGCTGGAAGAGTCAAACTACTCTCCCATAAGAAAAGATAAATAAAATAAAATAAAATTGTGTTGTCAGGGCCTTATTTCATTTTCTGACTACTGTAGTAGACACTTGTATAAAAAGGGAATAATGGATAATAAAAAGAAGACTGAGACTTTATAACACTGATGTTCACATGTCCTCTTGGAAATTCACTGCCAAGCACATGCATTGGGAGTTTGGGGAGTGGAACTATCCCTTTAAAAACTCCTCCTTTGAAGTGCTGTAATCGTTCCAAGCAAATAAATAAAGCAGCATTCACTCTTGGCCTCCTCTGTAGAGAACACATAGGGTGCCTGTCCTCTTGAGATCTGAGAGCAGCTCTTCCTCTATCTACTACCCTGCTCCTAATAAGCAGACAGATTGCACATTTGCTACTGGCAAATACCCAAACTCTACCTTGACAAGAATACATTCTAGGAGATTGCTTTCCCAAGTATAGTTAGGCTCCCCAAAGAACAGGTTCCGTATGTACTCTATATCCAGAAGGACAGGTACATTGCTTCCTGAGACACCCAGGGCTGCTCCTGTTGGCTTGGGCTGCTGCTTCCTTCAGGTTAGCCAGCTTCTAATCCAGGAGGCATTCATTCAGCCCACACTGACTGCAGGCCAAGGTGTGCCACGTTAAGCTGTAAGTGCTGAGGACATGGGCATGAAGGAAAAAGACTAATCCTTCACTCTGGGTAGTTTATTTTCTAGAAGGTGAGTCAAACAATAAACAATAAAATAATCAATATATGCGGCCGTTGCAAGCTCTGGTAAGGGCGTTGGTGAACATGGAACTGGGTGACTTGAGAGTGAGTGACTTTTTATATGAGGGTGTCAAGTGCTACCTCCCTGGGAAATGACAGGTAAGCTTCCTGAGGCCAAGAAAGCAGAAGGAACAGCACATGAAGACCTTGAAGTCAGAACGGGTGGAAGCCAGAACCATTTACAATCAGCTAAAAATCCTCAAACTCTGCTGTTAGCCTTACCAGAATAGGTGCATAAGACACCAGCTTCCCTTTAAGACACTTACTGGAAAGTCAGCTGTAGGCCTTCAGGTCATCTAAATTGGCCAGGGTTGTCCAGGTTTTGCTGCAATAACAAATAGTTCCAAAGTTTCTTACCATGGGTTAGCAGAAAGGCTGTTTACAGCAGTTAAGTTCCCATCTGGACACTCCCCAGAGGGAAGGGAGAAGTCTGGAAGGTCGTAATCAGCAATGGAAGATTCCAACTCAAAAGCAACACACAGAACTTGGCCCAGAGCTTCGTGGCCAGACCTATTAAAAGGGCCCCTCTCGATCACAAGGAGGCCAGTATATGCAAGCCACATGTGTACCCTGGAGAAAAAGAGCAAGAAGTATTTGACAACTTGCACTTATGACTACATCATGTTCTGTACTCCATAAACTGAGCAAGTGATAGAAAAACCATCCATAAGATCAAGCGTCAAGACTTTCATTCTCCATCCTAGAAAAACTGAACCACAATCAGGAATAAAGCAACTACTATGATGAGGAGGAAGTACCCAATAGTGATCAGTAATTGTTTTGTCAACGGTAGCAGAGGAGTTGCTTGGCATGGTGTCACCCTCCTATAATCTCAGCAGCTTGGGAGGCTGAGGCAGGAGGATTCCAAGTTCAAAGTCAGCCTCAGCAATTTAGTGAGGCCCTAAGCAACTTAGCAAGACTGTGTCTCAAAACAAAAATTTTAAAAGACTGAGGATGTGGCTTAGTGGTTAAGCACATCTGGGTTCAATCCCTGGTAACAATAACAACAAGAGCAAAAACCATAAACCAACCAACCAACAAAAAAACAATAGGAGGGACTAGAGAGAGAAAAGGACAGTCTAAAAGCTGGAATCACAGTCCGTTTTGAGGACACCCAGAATTTTGGACCCTGTGTCTAAGAAGTTCTATCCTTATAACATAGGAACCCTAAAAGATATCTTCATACATAGTGCATGGAAAGCTTAATGATATTTTGTAAGACAGCTTTGATGGTGACTGGTTCCACCAAATGTCTTGGTGCTCACTTAGAATCTACTTACCTCAAACCCTCTTTAGCCATTTCCCTGCCAGGTAAAGCTGTCTACACAGGAGAATTCAGCCCTGCACAACCCCTAGCACAAAAAATACTAAAGTAAGACCTGCCACTCACCCACCTAATGCTTACTAGCTTAGACTGCCTGAGCCGCAGGCACACAGAGTCGCTGCCTGCCAATACCCCAGGCGCCTGCAACCCCCTGAAGTTTCCTTCTGCCTCTCCTGGCCTTCGCGGTCTTGTGCAGCCTGGTGATTGCTGCAGCATTGCTGCATCCTGTATAGGATCTCAAAAAGAGGTAAGCATGCAGCCTTTCTGGAGAGCGCTCGCCCTCTGGAATCCAAAACTAGTGCGAATACTGAGGAACAAAATTGTCCTCTATTCTCTTTTTACCCCAGCAAAAACACGTGTGACAGAGGTTTGGTGCTCTATTTCCAAAAGCCACAGTGAAATGAGTTTGAAAATTCAGTCCAAGGACCCAGCACTTCAGAGAAACTAAATAACAGAACGCCAGTCGCATGAACCCCAAAAATGTATTCTTTTAAATCTTCAAAATCTACCCACTTTTCCCATGTACATCACTCCGCTAAACCCTTCCGTATACAAGCCCTTCTGCCAGAAGGAGAAGCATTCCAAACTCCCATGCTCTGAGTAGCTGCAGAATTCTGCACCACTTTTCCATGGAAATTGCACAAAAAAAGCAGGATGTCCAAACGGCCTCAGCCTGCTAGCCTCTCTGTATGAAGCGCTGGAATCCTTCTTAAGGAAATTCCACCCAATGACCTTTTCCAGCACATAATTAGCGTGTGAGGTTTTCTCAAGCCGTGTGCTAAGATGTTTCTTGTATAAACCCATTGGTGATCTGAAATCCCCTGTGATTACTGGAGATGGCTGTGCCACTTCTCAGAGTTCAAAAGCTAAGCAGTCAAATACCGCTGGGCTTTGGAGACACAGGGCTGATGCGTTTGCCAAAGTAAAACGCTGCCTCATTAGAACTACACACGATCTCCGATTGCTGCCTGCTGAGGCTTTTTAGAGAATTCATATACATTTTCTTCACCTCACAAAGAAGTCAGAGTTCACGGCTGTCCCCAGCCCTGACCCCCATCTGGTTTCACTTGATAAGGCTTCTTTTAATCCTATTAAAATGTCACATCCAAGTGATAAACATTTTCATGGGGGCCTCTGTACAACCCTGAGAGGAAATGTTGGTGCTGATTCATGAATTTTTTCCTGCTTGAGACAGAGATTCTGGTTCTGCCTCTGGCCAATGGGTCTTCATCTCGCTCTACCTCTTCTCCTTTCTCTCCACCTCGCGCCTTACCAGCCTTACCATTGGCACTTGGTCTCTGGCTTCACCAGCCCACAGTGCAAAGGAAATCCCCCTCATTATCTGCGGTGCAGCTAGCTCACTGCCCCACTGCAGCAGCCAAGAGCATTCCTTCCCCCAGCTCCTAAGCAGCTTCTTGGGAGGGCTGCAGTCCTCCCAGCAGCCAATCAAAACTCTCCTCATCAGCTCAAACCCACCAAAGTATCCCTAGTAGGTGAAACCTTCCCAGGTTAACATGAGAAACGATGTTTTGCTAATGTGAAAATGGGTTGCTGTGGGTTACTAGTATCGACCACATTATCATCAGCCCCTTGAGTGTTGCATCTATGGTGTCAAGGGATGGACCATCTGTCAGGTACTAATCTGTTCTCCTACAGGAGGAACTCCTTCCATCCTAACACAAATGCATGAAGGGGAAACTATCATCCCCATTCTAGAGATGAGGACGCTGAGACTCAGGGAGAAGAAACAAACTTGCCCAAAGTCATGTAACCAGTTGTTCCTACTATGGAACAAAAGAACTCATCTGTCCTGCACAATAGTAGGGACATCAGTGAGGGAAAAAGTGGGCTACCCTCATGACAGTCTGCTTACCAGATTCCCATCCTGCCTGCTACACACAAAAAAAGCAAAAACACCCATGCTTTCAGTACAGTGCTTCACTGGGAACAGTGTCTACAATAGCACCTGGGTAGACTGTACCCCAAAGGAAAGGCCAGCCACCATGTCCTGTTAAAACAGGCTGAAAACCAAAGTTCCCTCTCTGAGCCAGGTCAATCTCAGCACTGAGAAGATCGCTAGCTATATTAACAGTTGATTCCCCACACCAACATCTACAGAGTCAGGATGTGTGATTGGGTGTGAGAAATCAAGCCTCCCTGAGACTCTGCAATGTGGTGACAAGGCTGCTGTCAGTAATGCAAGAGTGGACACAGAACACAGTCCCCATCACAGAGATGTAACACATTCTGATTCTTTTTCTGGAGACAGGTAGCCTGCCTTGATGGCCTGGCTTAATGTTACCCTATAAGCTTCTCCAAGTACCACAAGCTCCTTGGCTTCTGACTGATCACAATTCTAGTGATCACTTCACCTCTCTCACTCCTGGAACCCTGTCCTCCTTCCCTAGTGACCTCTGTCCTGGGCTCAGCCTCACCAACTGTGGCATAGAGTTGGGACCCCTCTTAGGTATGTGGTGGGACAGGACTGCCCTGGGTTTGAGCCCTGGACTCATGGCCAACCAGGAGCAATATTACTAAGAAGGTGATTTGTTTCCACATACCCACCACACATGTCCAGTCTGTCCTATGCTGGCTTATTCCCTGGATAAATCCTGGCACTGGGTCCCTTGCTCAGAGATCTTGTGTAATATTTTATGGGTCAGAAAATTGAGTACAAGTTCTCACTGAGGCTTTCCAAACCTATCCCTCCCTTCCCTTTGGCCACAGATGGCCTTGATGCTCACTTTGCCTCTCCAAAGACCTTACCCCAGCCAA
Source organism: Aplodontia rufa (assembly GCA_004027875.1). Lineage (NCBI taxonomy): Eukaryota > Metazoa > Chordata > Mammalia > Rodentia > Aplodontiidae > Aplodontia > Aplodontia rufa. The sequence goes on along the minus strand of PVKS010019830.1, from coordinate 22,075 downwards.
GTGGAGGCAACTGTCATTTCTGGTACAGTCACTGACCTTGGGCAAGTTCCTTTATCTCACAGGACCTCAGGGTCATCTGCAAATTACAGATCTCCAAAACCATGTCTCTAGAACACCCAATTCTGAAATTTGAGATTCGTTTGGCAGCAATAGGGCTAGGCAGATAGAATATTATTTTAAATCCTGGTGGGAGCTGATTTTTGAGTTCATATCATCTTTCAAAACTTCGTTTTGTCTGGGGACACAGCTCAGTGATAAAGCCTTTGCCTAGTGTGTTCCTGGCCCTGGGTTCAATACAAAGCACTGCCCCAAAAATGTTGTTTAGCATCACCTTGACCTCTGCTTCAGGATAACCATCTGCCTCTGCTCCCTGAAGTGGTGCCTTCCATGCACAAGCCACTATGGAGTAACGATTGTCCTCACATTCATCCAGACCATGCCAAAGACTTGCCAGGATCTGGAATGATCCAGTGATGAAAACCGACTAAAGCCGAAGTTTCAACAAGTGAGAGGACACTTATGAATGAGATTGTTCTCACAGCACCAACAACAGGAAGTGAATCATTCCACCTCCCACCAGCCTGAAATTCCTTCTTCAGATCTACAGGATTCACCACCCAACAGCTTTACATTCAGTGAGGAACAGGAAGACGGGTCCTGTTATGGTGGGTGTTAAAATAAACAGACTCTGGCAGCATGAAGAACGCCCCCTGTCCCACTGATGCTGAGACAGAGAAGTAAGCACATGGCCGCGACATGTAGCGCTCCCATACACTGGCCTGGTGTGAAGTCAAACTCAATTTGCAAATTGCGACACACACAAACATTAGCACTCATTCTACACAAAATCCCAACCCCCTTTTCTGAGTTTTAAAGAGTTTATGCTGCTATTCACTACAGACAAAAAGACAGGTACTGAAAAAAATAAAATATCCTGGAAGATACAGAACTACCTAAGTAGTTTTCTTTCTTTCTTTTTTTTTTTTTTAAGAGAGAGAAGGACAGTGGGAGAAAGAGAAAGACAGGATCATTTGTTATTTTGTGTTTCATGTGGCTTTCGTTGCTTCAGCACTTTGTTGTGTACATGGTGCTGGGGTTTGAACCCGCATCCTTATGCATGAGAGGGAAGTGCCATAACTACTGAGCCACTGCTCCAGCCCAGAAGTCTTCTTTTTGTAAGTTGTCCTTATCCATTGCTCAAAGGCAGAGAGGTCCTGGCTCACACTTAGCCGCTTTCAGGAGTTACTTGTGTCCTTGTTTTACTCTTCATTTCTAGAAGTAAAGTTTAAAGGACACATAAACTCCCAGAAAAGAATCTACTTCTATAGTTATGTGTATATTATGTGAATTTGTTTAGACAAAGAGCTCAAATTTCACTGAACACCAAAAATAGTCAGAAACTCACAGAAAGTCAGGAACTCAACATTTTAAATGAAGGTCCCCATCCTCATTTTCGGGTATGGAAATGGATCAAATGGAGCCTACCTGGATGTCTCTACATTCTGCAGCTTATTTACGTCAGGTGGAATTAGTGTTCAACCAGGCCCCTAAGCATATTGTTTTCTGGTTTCAATTTAAAAAAAAATAATTGTTGAATGCCTGCTTGGGTCAAGACTATGTTAAGCATTAGTAATGCAGTTGGCATGAACCAGGATGGATATGTATGTTGGTAAATAGTAAAGGTGTTCCATACTGCCCAAGCCCATGTCCCATCCCTCTGAACCCCAAGAGCTCCCTGCAGATCCCTCAGTGGAAGGGTTACTGCCTGGCAATGCAGCAGGCCTGCAGGATCCTGCTCAGGGCACTAGCCACTGCTGGTATGGACTGATCCGTCCCAGGGCTCCAGCATCACTTACCATTTTAATTATCACCACTAAATATAATGAAGAGCAAAGCCTGACCTGATTCTTGCCTTCTTTTTGTTTACAGTATGTATTAACTAAAGAAAGTAACAGTGCTCTTATGAGAAACAACCCCCCGTGTTGTGAGTTAGTTAATATAATGAAAGTTTATTTCTTTCTCAAGGTTCCATGCAGGCTGGCAGTACACCTGCCAGGACCCATGCCTTGTTGCGGATGACCTCACTTCTATGACATGACCGTCCATTCGCCAGACCCTAGTCACGTGGCTTCAATTTGACTACAAGGAAGGCTGAGAAATATAATCTCCCCATGGCCCCAAGGAAAAAAAACATGATTAGTTAGCATATAAACTTCCCTTTCTCCCTCTCTCTCGCTCTCTCTCTCTCACACACACACAGGCCAAGTAGGACACATGGCCATTAATCAAATAAAATAATCTCTTATTAATCAATATAAAATTGTACCTGTGATGAGCTTCTCTCTCACCCTGTTGCCAGAGGTCACCTCTCTGTTCTAGCGAAGTGTGTCTCAAAGGTAAGGTGCATCCAACGCCTGGAGCGTTTGCAGAAGCCTAGGTGAGGGGCCTCATCCCAGGTGTGCTGATGGTGAGGCCCAAGCATTGATTGCTTAGTGGTTCTCAAGAGAAACAGAAACCAGGATCACTTCACCCATGCCAATTCCCTAGCCAATTTTCCTACCTCATTAAAGAGACCTGGGCCAGGACACATTGCTCTTTCCCCTGCATGGCTCTCCCAAAGTCCTTCTCTGCTCTGGTCTCTCGGGTTTTATTCTGTCCCTGAGGATTCTAGCATTGGAGTGGCATTGCCATCTTTCTGAGAGGTGAGCAGGACCTGGGGCTCTTCGGTCTAGCTACCTTTTGATAGCAGCTGCCTTTCATGCCCTTCCCTCTCACTGCCCAGTGTCCTCGCCCCCTATCAGTTCTCTTCAAACACTGGGGGAGGCCATCTGCACAAGCTTTCCTTGTCTTCTTGTGTTCCTTTCTGTTCCCCTCTTATGTCAAAACTCCATTCACAACAAGCCTCACTTCCTCCTAGAATATTAACCCTAGCCAGGAGGAAGAACATACTAACCATTTTATTGTCACCAGGAACTAGCAAACCAAACTTTATCTTAAAAGTTTACTAGTCCATTTCTCCTAATGTGGTGACTTCCCTTCTGTCAGTGACCTGCTGCATATCTTCATCTCTAGTCATCCCAGAGACAGTTGATAAAGTCCTATCACTGCCTCTGCCAGATATTTGACCCGGAGCCTTAATTGTCTCAACTGTGAAGGCTGGGGGAGGGTAGCAAAGCTTATGATGAGGTAGGATTGATCAGTGGAAGCCCCAGGCACAGACAAGGTTGAACACAAGTCTTTGGCCTGGAGTGTTTTTTTCAGGCCCTGAATCCACAGAAATTATTGGTCATTCAAGATGGGGTTAGTGCTGGCAGCATTAACCATGCAGAAAACACATGTCTGTTTTATCAGATTCCAGTTCTAGCTGTGTAATCCTGGACAAACTTAAGCTCTCTGAATTTCTCGTAGCTCCAGAGCATTTGCCACCTGCAAGAAAGAAAACTTAGTTACCATCTTGTTTTTTCTATTGATATTCTGCAAATAGGAAAGAAGTTTAAATTCTTGTAGCTTCAATTTAAATCTTTGATTGCATAATCCCATAATTTCAAAATGTGAACTATCAGATGAAAATAGACTATCAGATTAAAACTTGCTTTCTTTTTTTTTTTTTTCTTTAAAGAGAGACGGACAGTAAGATAGAAAGAGATAATCAATTTTATTTAGTGGCTTTTGTTGCTCTGACACTTTGTTGTGTACCTGGTGCTGGAGTCTGAACTTGCATCCTTGCACATGCCAGGCAAGTGCCGTAACCACTGAGCAACCGCTCCAGCCCCAAAATACTTGCTTTTTTAAGGAAAATATTTGTTTCCTAAAATGTGCTTTTAACATTCCCTGCAACTTTTAATGGGAGATTGTGTTTTGGTTTGGGCTTTGTTGTTTGTTTTGTTGTGCTGATTTATACCCAGGTAAACCTGAATCTTAAATTCATAACCTGAGACCCCATCCTTGAATGTTTAGAAAGTTTCCACAGCAAATCAATGATTATTGTGGATACATTGGTCCGTGCATTCACCTGGCTTTGGATGGACACAAAACACTTCAAGCAACTGAGCCGGTGCCCTGGGAGCCTCCAGAAGCTGGAAATGTCTAACAGCAAGACTGAGAGAGGGCTGGGAGAGCTGATGCCGCCCGCCCATCAGGAAACAGGGTGTTTAGCCTAATGTGCTTTCCAGCTTGAAGAGGTTTGCGAAGGACATCTCTTCCCCTTGTTAACAACAGGAAATGAATCACTCCTTGCTTCCGTAGGCCAGCCAGGTCCACTTCCCAGTGTTGGGGAGTTACCCTGCTACAGGGTTTTCCTCTCCTCTGGGAGGCACTGGCCCCACTCAGAATGTCACAACAGGCGTCAACCATGTGGGATAGTTGGCACAGCTCAGCACATGGGGAGCGCATGTCAATGGAGCAGGGAATTTTAAAATGTGGTGACCCTTCCCATTCAAGCTCCACAGAGCAGGAAAACATCAGAGATCTTCTGTATGTTATTTGTTCTCTGTCCCTCTCACCTCCCACACACAGAAGGCATGAGACTTAACTGTCGCAATATCATTTGTGATGCACAGGAAAAATGAGAACTTAGAGTAGAATCTAGCAAACAATATTCCATCACCCAGTGGATTCTATGAGTTTGGTCTACACAGTTTTGTAATCTATCTCCCTCTCCACACCACCCCAAAGCACTCTTCACCTGGGAAACCTGACTAGGTCTTAAGGCTTGTGGAGAAAAGAAAGGGAAAGAATATTGGTTAAGTCCTGAATATGTCCAACTCTCTTTTGAGTTGTCCATGGAGTTGATCTCATTTAGTTTGAAGAAATCAGGACTAGGGCTGGCCCAGTCCTACAAGTAAATGACTTATTCCATCCATGTCCTCTAATTCTCCCAAGCACCACTCATGGAGCATTGCTTGATGTTAAATAGGGACACTTTATCAGAGGCAAAAATGCAGACTCGCAAACCAGGGAAGGATGTGGCAGACAGTATGAGCCAAGAAGGGAGAGTTCTTTGACCACTGGCCAGGAGTACAAAGCTTCACCCATCGCAGGAGTTTGTCCCTGGTCCACCGTTAAGCACACATTTTATACGGAATATCACATCCTTAGTTTATAGTGAGGACAGAAAATAACCAGATCCCAAGACAAGGGATGGGCTACTAGTAAGGAGAAAAAACAAACCGTGACAAAGAGAGGGAGAAAGAGAGGAAGGGAAAAGAAAGAGGGGAGAGGGGAAGGGAAAATGGATAAGAAACAGCTGTAGGATAGGCCCTGCTGTATTGAAGTAACAGGATGCCTTTTCCTTTGTCCAAAGTATAAGCAAAATGGTGGTTAACCATGAATTTGAAAGGGTTGATTTTATTTCTTTGCTTCTGCACAACCCAGACCCTAAATACACACACTCACACATAACAAAGCTCTGTGACTTTTCAGACTGAGGGTTTGAAGTGCTCAGACTCCCTGTAACCTGGGTTCAAATTCCAGGAGACTGAACAGAGCTCTCTTGATTTAATGGTCGCTGATCCTGGGTAGTCCATTTACTTTCTTCCTCCAGGTCCAAGTTGGCAAATTTCTAGAATGAAGCAAGATTCTCAGATTTATCAGGATAGTTAGGATAAATGTGTGTGTGTGTGAGCAAGCGTGTGCACGTATGTGTGTGTGTGTGTGTGTCATTTTGAGAGTAAGAAGAATCTACAGTGAAAAATGAGAAATATATTTTAGCAAATTAATGACTCAGCTCTCTTGTTACCATCCTTGTGAGGAGTAATCATTTGTTAACTTAAGTGAGTGTGAGATGAAATGTCTTGATTCCAAGCACCAGTGAAAGAATTTGTTGATTAGAAGTGAGTAGCAGCTAGAAGATGCCAGAAGCAGGAAATTCAAACATATTCATATTTTCTCCTGACCACTAATGATTTTAATTGAGGTGTAACACTTTTGTAAAAACAAATGATTAACTGTGACTATAAGATGAAAATGAGGCCATCATTAGTGGTTCCAGAGGCCATTAGTGGTCAAGATAATTGGCTCTGGGACAAGAGAGCCTGGATTCCCAACTTAGTTCCACTGTTTATTCAGAGGTATGATCTTAGGCAAGTTACTCAATCTCTTTGCACTTTGGTTACTTCACTTGTAAACTGAAGAAGCAGTGGTACCAAAATCTTTGAGTTGTTTGAATAATTCAAAGGAGTGACTTAATACATGTACAACAAGGAGGAACAAGGTCTGGCACGTAGCATGAACTTAAAGCCAATAGCTCTCTTGATGCTGAGCATATCTACCATAATATTGAATGGTGATTTTCTAGAAATAAATAGGAAGGATGAAAGGGCACAATCATCCACCCTGTTGTCTAACAGGGAGCATCACTACCGAAAAAAAGTTGTGACAAAGATATGTGTTGCCAGGAGGGAGGGTGTGGAGGCCTAAAAAATAAATAAAAGAACAACAAAAACATAGGCATTGATTAGTTGAATATTTACCCTTTAACATTCTCCATACACACTTAAGTAATTTCATTTCCAACAACACATATTCAAGACATTACTAGCTGCAAATACAAACATGATCCTTATAGTTTAGTAATTCCACGTGAGCAATCTAGAGGGATGAAAGATACACTCTAGCTCTGCAAGAGATAAGAATATCCTTGGTTTTTTTTCTAGTTGAGCCTTTTTATCATTGGTTCCTTTTCGTTATACATAACATTAGGATTCATTTTGACATAGTAATAAAAGCATGGAATATAATTTGTTCTAATTTAGTCCCCAGTGCTTCCCTTTTCCCTCCCCTCCTTCCTCCTCCTGTTCCCTTCCTACTACTGGATCTTTCTGCTATTTGCTTATAGTTTTTTATTAGTGTCTTGTGGCTATACATGATGATGAGCTTCAATGTGGTATATTCATATATGTACATAGGAAGGGGTCAAATTCATTTCACTGTTCTTCCCTAAAGAGATAATAAAATTATTTAGGGATAAATTGGGATAAGACTGTAAAGTGCCTTATGTGATATTCTGAAGAGGAAAAAAAATCCTGTAGACATTAAGAAACTCAAGAGTTTACTGGGCAAAGGGGTATGACCGTGTCTGTGTTTCAGAAAAACATCTTGCGTGACAATGTGGAGGATAGGTTCAGTGGGAAAGAGAAGGAAGAGAACAAGGCCAAGACCATTGACACAGCCCTGTGCAAAAGGAGGATGGTCTGAACTGGGATGTAGTCAATCGGAATGAGAAGATGGAGATGACAGGATAGAAGGAGAAATATCTGGACATGGAGAGAACTTGGATGACATTTAGGAGGTCAGAGCCAAAATGATCTCAAAGACTCCATCTCAGACAAACAGGTGGATGGTGGTGTCCTATTCAAAAGATTACAGAAGAGAAATAAAATCCCTGTTTTGGTTTGTGTGGGGGGTGGAGGCAGACACAAATGAATTTGGACACACTGAGATTACGAAGCCTGGGAGGCGATCTGATGAAGGTGTACTTAGGTAGTCAAGACCAAGTCCTGAGGTTTAGGCCAAAGGCAAGAGTCTAAAACATAGCCATAAACATCACTGGCATTCAGGCTATGAAGACGTGGTCAGGGAGCACACGCAAAGGGAGCAGGAGGTCAAGAATGGAATCCCAGAGCACCCAAGGGAAGGGCAGCTGACACAGCTGGAGAGGGAGACAAGAATGTGGTCAGAGTACCCAGGAGGGCGACCCTGCTCTAACTCTAAGGCCTCAGACTGAACTTTGACTCCCCAAGGTTCTCTTTTTCACCATGTGTACTGATGAGAAGAGTGTTGAATCTACTTTATCTTGTGGTAAACAGCTAAGTGTGCATCCATGAAGAATCTACAGCCTGAAAGCCGATATGGGAAGCATCGCTGATGTCTGATGGGGCAATATTTCCTGTCTCACTTTCCTGACGACAGCCTGAAGCCTGGCGTGGGATTGTGCACGTTCTCTGTGCAACCTGCCGCTGTTGCAGGAGCAGACTTTTCACCTCTGGCTCCACGCCAGAGCCCCCTGACTGCGAGCCTGCCGCGCTCTCAGCATTCCACATAGCCAAGTGTTAGGCTGCAGTTGGACTGTGAGCTTTTACAACAAGAGTATCTTGTTTCAAATGTACTCTCATGACCTGAGTACTTGCAAAAGTCACAGGGCAGCTCTATCTTTACCTGGTTTAGAGATGTGCATCACTGGAGTCAGATGAACAACGGACGGAATTTCATCTCTCCCCACCTTGGCAGCCACAGGACATCAGACACGTGACATAAGCTTTTTGATTGCTGGTTTTCTCACCTGAAAAACAGGGGTGATATATTAATTGGATGCTATTGCATCCAATGCTGCTTCCCTTCTTCCTTCTTAACAAAGCCCCCGTTTTTTCAGTCTTCTACCACCTCTCGTACAGTCATGAGCTCAGGCAGCTCTTCCCACTTTGAAGTCCAGGAGAAGACCTGAATGATCGAAGAGTAACTCTATGTGCTTTTCAAATGATTTGTTCAGAAAAAGAAGAAATTCTGAATAATAAAATGTAAAGAAAAATGTTTTGCAGATATTGGAGAAATCTTGCTCACTTCTAAGACAGAGTTTCAGGAAGACATGGTCTCACCTGGACTTTACTATGTCTGGCTGTGACATCTGGCCATCTTGCTTCCAGTCTTAAAGTGAAGCCAGTGTAGAGATGGCAGACAGAAAGAATCCAGCTTCCAATTGGGAGTTCAGATGTCTGAACTGACAAAGTACTGGTATCCCCATTTCAGTGTTTTGGTGAAAATTAAATAAATCCCTGTGAAGTTCTAGGAATGTAGGAACTACTCAAGTAGGTATTGCTGCTGTATAGCATGATTACTCTCACTTCAACTCACTGCATATGTCAATTTGAAGGAAATTCCACCTTATGTGGTCCACCTTCGGAAAATGTCGTGTAAATGCTGTGTTGCTTTGTTTGACAACACTGCAGCTGGTGAACGGTTACGCTAATCCACTGAGTACTCTCCACATGCTGCACCCAGCACATTCCCAGCTTATACTGTGGGATCTTTACAATAATTCTCACTTTTAACATCTCATTTTGCAGGTGATAAAACTGAAGCTAAAGAAATGGTCAGCCTGCCTTCAGAGATTGTACCTTTAAGGCGGATGTTCTGCTTTTTATTTTTAATGTGGAAATGATATGCTTCGCAGGCACCAGAGAAGGAACAGTACGTGTCTCCTGCAGCTCATCCATGTGTAAAACTTGTGCAAATAGACAGTCCTGTCTGTGATGCTCTGGATGGGGCCAGAGGAGGTACAGGGAATCAAAGCTACTTAAATTCAGCTCTAGGGTCAAGAACGTGTTTTGAAAGAGAGTGAGCAGAAGGACAAATGTGGAGAAAACATAATTAAACAAATTGGCCAGTTCACTGGAAAGAGCACAGACTCTGCAAGCAATAAAGATCAGTGAGCAAGTTCCCTTTGTCAGACAGAAACCGTGCTTATCCTACTTTTGCCTAAATAGAGTCCAGTGCGCAGGTGTATGATCACTTCTGTCCTAACATATGAGCACACATACACACATATGCTATACATATTTGTACATACAAACCAACACATACATATGTGTATACATATATACTTATCTACACACACATATACATATGTATACGTACTTATGTACATATACATATGGGTCACATATGGATATGTGCAGTGACAGACAACTGTAAAGAACTGCAGCAGTATTTCAGCAGGGATTTATCTACATGGTGAAATTATAGATATTTTTATTTTTTATTTGGAGCTTTTTCATGTTTTCCAAATTTCCTATTCAAAATTATTGTACGTACTTTCATTATATAATTAAAAAATAATTGCATACATGCTTACGTGTGTAGATGCACTCACACGCAGCTTCATACTTAGCATATTCTTCGGGTCGGTCTATCTTAGTCGGTTCTTCTTTGCCAGGCTTTCCTCTCTTCTGTTTCAGCCACTTGCCATCTTTTCACTTGTGCTTGTTTCTCTTCCTCCAAGCAGTGAGCTCCTGCCCTGAGCGGAGGGAGGCAGTCTAGAGATGGCAGGCTGACCCTGCCCAGCTGCCCAGCTCCACTGGTCATGGAGTCAGGATGGGAGATGCAGCATGTGCCAGGGACACTCTAAGTGCATCTTGCTGAGGGGAATGGTTTGCTTCTATCCTCAGTCTCTGGGAGAGGCAAGCAGAGAATGTGGTAACTGAATTGTTCCAAGATGTAATTGGGAGAAAAATGAAGAATTCTCTGAAAATTCGATGGTAATATTTTTCTCAATATTGGAAAACACTCAGTTAATTCAGCACTTTTATTATGTTCTGGAGAAAGGAGGGGGAAAGGGAGAGAAGAGGGGAGGAGGGAAGAGGAGCCACCACAGCAGAAAAGGCTTCCCTTCTTTGAAATCAGTGTTAGAACACAAAAAAAAAGTGACCTGAACAGTCAGCTCCTGGATTCTTTTTAGGAACCTGCTTCTTTATGGAAGCATCATAAGAAGGCAGAATGTGAAGCTGTGAGGACAGCGTTCGTGGGAGGCCAAGCAACACCAAACATGACATGAATAATATGGATGGATCTCCAAGAAAACGAACAGCTAATTTTCAGCTGAGGTTATGTGTTTCTGAGATATGGATGTGAGGATGTAAAGTCCCCTGCAATTCCCTCAAGTCCTTTTTTTTAAGAGAGAGAGGGAGAGAGAGAATCAATTTTATTTTTATTTTTTTATCTGGCCTTTCTTTCTCTGACACTTGTGTATGTGGTGCTGGGGTTTGAACCTGGGTCCTTGCACATACCAGGTAAGTGCTCCAACTGCTGAGCTACAGCCCCCACCCAAGTTCTTAATGATATCTACTAAACACAAACACACACTCACACTCATATGTGCTCTCACGTGCACACACTCCAGGAGAAGTAAGGGTATTTTTATGGAAATCGGAAGGGCTGAGTCCTTCACTGGGGATGATATGGGGTTGGACCTAGGTATGCAAGGTTGAGACCATCCTCACGCTTTTAGCAGAAGCAAGAGTGCTAGCCCAGTGGTGACATTGTTATACCCTTCAGAGCTGACACACCAGAGCACTGTCATGTGTTAAGGACCACCCTGAGGTTCTACCGGGTGTCAGAACCCAGGTGAACTAAGTCATCCTCAGGACAACACTTTGAGGTAGGAACTATTCTCACCTCCACATAATAGATAGGGAAGGTGAGGCACAGAGAGGCTAAATTACATGCTCCAGTGCCCATGCTCTTAACATTGGGTGAACCACCTGCTGAAAAGATGATGTGTCCCAGGAACACACACGATGCTGGGACTTCTCAGACATGGGGTTAGGATGAGGGTGGGTTTCAAACAATCTTGTTTTGAAGTGGCAGTGCAGGCTAACTGACATTTGGATCAAAGTGCTCTATACTTAGGCACCCCAGGTTTGCTTTCTAACTTCTATTTATGTAAACTATCCTCTCTGACCCTCAGTTTTCTCATCAATAAAGTGGAGGACTAGTAAAAATACCTACCCCATAGAAACACAAATCATAAATACACTAGCAAACCTAAAGCCTGTAGTAAAGGGCCTAGCACATAAGTATCAAATAAGTGGAGCCTTTTATATGTTCACTGCAATTAAAATGTATACTGACACTGAGTGTATAGGCAAACAGCGGGCCACCAGCAAACCTGCTCAGTCTCTGACTATCAGGTGCTCCATCTATAAATGGAAAACATCTGGTTTACTTCATATAAGCCACTAGGGTTTCATCAAATAAAATAACATAGGCCTAAGAAAATTAGGGAAAATGTGCATTTATAAGGTCACTTTACTGCATGATTGTGTGAGCTGAATATTAAAACAGAAAATAAAATGTTCCTGCCACTGTCCGAATATATTGTGACCAGTTGCAGTCTGGAATTTACATTACCATTTTTCAAGGATTAAAGTTTCTTATTCCAAGTTCAACACATATGTTGAAACTTTGCTTTCTTTCTGCCCCCAGGACTTGTATAGGGGAGCCTGAAATAATATTAAACAAATATATAACAAACCTATATCACATTTTCAGCTAAAAAAAAAGAAGAAGGAGAAGAAAGTCTGGATCAGTCAATCCACCTCTCCACTTCCAGCTGGGCAATAAATGTCAGTTGTTCTACTTCAATACAAACAGAGGGCCTGTCTTATATCTCTATAGGGAGCCAAGTGAGACGAGAGAAATGGACCCAGAGAAAAGAGCTGATTGTTTAAAAAACTGCAAGCCTGGGTGTACTTGGAGTTCTCAAAAAGCAGTAATTGCTGAACACCAAATTTTTAGCTATCAAAGAGCCACTGTTAAGGAGTTAAACTTCACCCCACAAAAGGGTTTTGATAACATGTGACATGAATAAAAACTGTTTCTGTACATTTTCTTTCTTCAGGTATCCTAGAGAAAATAACAAAAGCTGGTAAAAGAGAATCACTAAGTGGAAGCAAAAAGGTCTCAACTTTCAAACATCATTGAAAGGCACACCATATTAATAGTGAACTGAATTGTGACATCACATGCACCCATGTTGTAAGTACCTGAAACATTAGGGATGAGAAGGATAATGCATGAATCTGTAGCCATAAAATAATTCTGAAAAAAGAAGAAGTGCATGTTTACTGTATATTGGATAGAGAAATCTAATTTTCAGAATATAAATGTATTGCTTCATTGGAAAAATTAAAATTAAAAAAAAGATTTCTTTTTTAGTTTTCCGAATTCCAAAGAGCCTTAATTGAATTTTTATTCTATGGAAAAAAGAGTGCCTGTAGGAGAACGTAGGAAGGTCTCAACACTGCACCATCAAATTCATGTTTTAGCAATTTTTGCAAAACAGATATAGGCTAACCTTTAACATCAGTGCCCTACCAACTTCTCCGCTAACTAACTTCACCCTGTGCCTCAGAATTGGACAGTCCTCACAGCATTTCAGGGAAATCGTTTTCCCATAATTCAAGGAAAGTAAAGTTGTCCATGATGTCTATTGAACAGAGGAAGGGCATATAGACAGAATTCTCCCCCACTTGACCACAACACACATACTATTAACCCTGCTAAGACAGCGCATGTCTGTCGGTGACTTCCCCTGAGGCAGATCACTCGCAGGACAGAAGATGTAGTTCTCAAAATACCCAGTCATTCCCCTGCTGGGTAGGACAAAATCCTTGGAAGAGGGAACCTACAGGAACAAAAATCGCATTGAACGTGTTTTTGAGACAGTGAATTTTATGTGAGTTAAACAGAGGATCATTTGATTTCATTTTGTTTCTGAAATGCTTGTGGGCAGAATGCTCTGATGCGTCACTTCTGTGGGTGTCCCCAGCAAGCTCAGCCACTGGGAAGTCTGCACCAGAAATTCTCCTTCCAACAAGAATCCATGCCTCGAGCTCCTCCCCCTTCAGAACACACAGAGGTGAATGTTTTAGCAGTAGATATTCCCTTCCCAGAGGCAGAGGGTGTCCTGGAGGTAGTAAAGGTTCACCTGCCTAGAGATCACCCTCCCCAGTTAGCTTTGCAATCATAGTTAGTTAATTATTTAAAGAAAGGGATGTAGATTAGGCAGATTTGGGTAGAACGCTGAGGCAAGGTAGGGGGAGGCAAAAAGGGGGTCAAGGAGGAAAAAGCCTGCATTAGAGGTGTGCTTGGGCTTTACAGTGCGGCTGTCTGAGACCCTGCAGAGGGTGATAGACATGCACAATCTGATTGCAAAAGTTAAAAGGGCTAAAAACTCATAATTCCTATTTTTTAATTATTTTTCCCATGAGGCCAGCTGGGTCGGGGCAATAAGAGTGAACCAGAGGGTCTGGAGCAGTGGCTCAGCGGTTATAGCTCTTGCCTGGCATGCGCGATAGGCAAGTTCAAACCCAAGCACCGTGTACACAATGTCTGAGAGCAACAAAGGCCATGTGAAAAACTAAATAAAAATTGATTCTCTCTCTGTCTCTCTCTCTCACTATCCCTTCTTTAAAAAAAAAAAAAAAAGAGTGAACCAGAGAAGTCCACAGGCCTTCAATACTTCTCACGTTACAATGAAAACAGAAGAGTTCTGCAAACACCATCATAGTCACCTCTCAGAATAAACCAGAATAACCTTAGAGTCGCAGATGTACAGCACACTCTTAGATATTCAAAGACTTTTAGAGGTCAAAGAGATAGTCAGTGATCTAGTCCAGGAGTTCTTAACATTTGGGGAGCCACAGGCCACTTTAAGAAAGATGATAAAAGAAAAGTTGAGGGGAAAAATGTCTTTACGCACAAAATACAACACATTGTTAACACTTCACAGGGGTTGCAAGATCTCAAAGACATTTGGACCATAGATGAAGCAACCCGGTTGCCTCCCATTCATTCCTTCTCCATTGTGAAATGAGGAATGAGAGGCCCAATAGGTAAATGTGTGTATCATTGCTTCCAACACCCAGAGTTGCAACAGAGCCAACGTTTAATTCCATGCCTCTAATTCCTAAAGCCAAATGCTTTCCACTGCTTTGTGAATCACTAAAAGAAATCTCTATTCTTTTTGTTTCTATCTCACACCCAGCATTCTTAAAAATTTGTATCTTCTGCTGCTGCTGAAGTCTAACCGAGTCATAGGTCAAAATGTTAAGAAACTCAAGCAATTAAACAAGAGCATCTTTGTTTTTAAAGATAGATTGGATTTTTTAAAATTCTGATAAAAATAAGTTCTGATGAGAGCCGTCTAGATACTCAGAGCAATTTTCCCATTGCTCTCTGTCAGTAGGTATGAGCACGACCCTGTGTGTGCCCTTCGCCAACCGTTGGCCACATACACACATGCCCTGCTCCACTGCTTTCTGTACATCTTTTTAAAGCTATTTTATCTTATTAGTTCAGTTGAGAACTCTGTCCTCTTTTCCCTCTCTCTATTCAGAACACAGGCTGCTGTTCTTTCCAAATCAACAACAAACCTTCCAAGTTGTCATGAGGCCAAACCCCCTCACGCACCACCCCACACCACTGACTCATGTGTCCTCTTGAAATCCAGGCCTGAAGTATAAACTATTGCGTTGCAAAGGGCCCCTTAAGGCATTGAAACAGGGATTTGGGTGGGCTCTTACAGAATTGCAGATCATGTAATATATTTTTATCAGTTGGCTAGTGATGCTAATCAAAAATTATTATGTACCAATATTTTTTGGATCCCTTTTTTTCTCCACTTTGCAAGCACCAGTCCTTAGAGAGGAAAAGATTCTAGGAAAAAGTAGAACACCAGTTACATAATTTTTTTAAAGTATGTAGATTGCTCATTTTTCCAAGTGTGGTCATCATCTAGGGTTCTGTGGTCATTGCCCAATGAAAGAGATAACATGGAACAAGATAAGATGTAGGTCCTTGGGGTACTTGCCAGGCCTGGCTCAAGTAGGGGAGGTTCTAGTGCCAGGTCTGACTGCTCCAGGCAACCAAAGGTGACCATCCAGCTTCCCTCCATTTCTTCTGCCTTCTCATCCACAGAATTTTCACAGCTGGGAAGCTACACACAGCAGTCACCTTTGGGTACCTCGTAGGAGCCAAGTGTCAAACTCCAAAGTCTGATTTTGTTCCCAAGAGCCAATCAAATCTGAAGCTGAAGGAAATTTGTCCACCCTTACCACCTCAGAATAGCCTCAAGCCTAGAACTCACTCAGATCACTCCTTTTTCTCACCTGGAGAGAACTTGCACACATCCAGTAGCCAGGAGAGGGACAGAGCCAGCCATGGCCAGGTCTGCCCCAGCAGCCCAGGGGAGAGCCAGCATGTTTCCTCTGCATGAAGCCTGGTGGTGTCTGTTCAAATGACTCCTGGAGATGCTATCACTGGCTCAGCTTATGAGAGCTCCTTCAAGCTTGCCACAACTTCTCCAAAGAGTGCTTCATGGTCTAATTCTAGACTCTGACAGCTTGCCCTCCATTAAGATCCAGGTAGCTAGGGCTGGAGCAGTGGCTCAGTGATCCGAGTGTTTGCCTGGCATGAACAAGACCACGGTTCAAACCCCAGAACCACATACACAACTAAGTTGGGAGAAACAAAGGCCACATGAAACCTATTCTACATGGGCGACCCCCTCCATGAGTCACACTAGGCTCAGAGTCAATTCATCTTTCTCTACCCTTTCTCTTTCCAGGTTGTTAATAAGTTGTATGACCTATTCACCCCAGGACCTTCCTTTTTAATTTTTAAGAGACTATTCTTGGTAATTCCACTAGAGATAAACTAAAATAAAATTAAATGTCATTGAAACAGAAATCTGTACACCCATATTCATAGCAGCATCATTCACAATAGTCAAAAAGTGAAAGCAACGCAAGTGACCACTGATGGATGAATGGATTAAAAAAAATGTGGTACATATACACAATGGAATATAATTCAGATTTAAATCACAGTGAAATTCTGGCATGTACTACAACACGGATGAACCTTAGAGACATTATGCTAAACAAATAAGCCAATCACAAAAGGTAATACAAGGTTGCACTTATATGAGGTGTCTGGAACAGTCAAATTCATAGAAACAGAAGGTGGGACGTGGTTGCCAGAGACTGCGGGAGGGGGAGGGGAGTTATTGTCTAGTGGGTGTAGAGTTTCAGTTGGAAAATGAACACAATCTGGAGAGAGATTGTGACACAAAAGTGTATATATACTCAGTGTCACTAAACTATACACTTGGCAATCATTAAAATGGTAAATTTTATGTTATACATATTCTCCCATTATTTTTAAATTTTTTATTTTGGAAAATAGAAGCAAGACTTAAAAAAAAAAATAAACCAATGCATTGCTTCATGGAGGCCCATGTGCTGAATGTGATATTATTGAAATTTGAGATAGATGTCACTTCTCAGGTCACTCCTTCACTTATTCACTCCCCTCTTGTGCCTCAGCCACTATGCTCAAATTTCTGGTGGCTCCTAGAGGCCTGTGAGGCAGTGATATGGATCTGAGAGACAGTGTCCCTGCAGACCCCACAAGATGTGATCTTTCCCACGTGTTTCTGCTGGGATGATAAGTATTCACAGCATGACATTCTGAGAAAAATTACATAAAAGCAATTTTCCTCAGTACTATTTCTGGACCTCATATGAGTCACTCGTTGCCTTCTGAAGAGCTTGCATGGCTAATGAGGGTTTTCAATGCACAATACAACAAGAATCCTGTACAAGTCTCTTGAGATGGAGAATAAAGAAATTGCTGTTTCATTCTTAAGTCATCCGGAAGGGTTAGAGACAAACTGGGTGGAAGAAGCAGCCACTTATGTGGTGCTAGTTGCTTTATCTACAAAACCAACCACGTAGGGAGCACTCGCTTACTGCATCAAGACTCCCACATGCCTGCCTGTTTAATGCTTCTGAGAGTTTATTGTGCCAGTTAGAAGAAATACAGCAGCATATTTCTCACAGATGCGCCCCACTTGCGATACATATACAGCTGGAATCTTGTGCTCTGTGTGAGAGATAATGACTAGAATGCCCACCATTATAATGACTAAAAATGTGATGCTCTTGAGGTCAAAGGGCTCCTGAAAGATCAGTTCAAAAGTTGTTCCACATATACTTGGGCCCTACTCCAAAAGCTCTTCATTGGTGGCTTTTCACAAAACAGACCATTATCAAAAGGGTCTGGGCAAATTAGCCTTCTTCTTTACCTACTATCCACATAGAGTTAGGGGGCAAATGAGGCAACTCTGAAAAGTAATAATTTATTACAAAATATGAAGACTTCCACATAGCCTCTGTGTAAAGACAAAGAAACAGAGACATGCAGAGATTTAATCACTTGTCCAGGGTGGCTCAGAAAGTCATTAAAGTGTGTGACTCAGAGTTGTTCTTGAAGACTTTGAGATCTTTTCTTTTTTTCTTACACTCTACTTCCATTCCAAATCCTCCAAATTCAAGGAATACCCCTTGCTGAAAGTTATTTAGGTCCCTTTGTCTACTCAAGGTAAGAACAGCTGGGCTCCATGGCACATGCCCGTAATCCCAGCACCTCCAGAGGCTGAGGCAGGAGGATTTCAGGTTTAAGGACAGTCGCAGCAACTTAGGGAAACCCTGAGCAATTTAGTGAGACCCTGTCTCAAAATAAAAAAGACTGGGGGTTTATCTCAGTGGTAAAGCAGCCCTGGGTTCAACTTCAGTACCCAAAAAAATAAATAAATAAATAATTTAAAAAGAGACAGAAGACTAAGACAACAACCAGCCAAAAGGAGCAGCAGGTCTTCCTCTCGTATGCCTTGTTCAATAAGCAATCTGCAGAGTGGAATCCATTTCTTAAGGGATCTCTGCTTCTAGTTAACTCCTTCCATCATGGGCAGCTTTCTTCAGGTGTCCAAGTGGATGCACATTCTTCACTGCTTTCTTAGTCTTCCCTCTGGACAGAATTGTCACAGACAGAAAAGTCCTTCACGAGTCATTTCCGCTACTGATGCCAAACTTGTCCTTCCCTTATGCTCCTCTGATTTCTGCTGAATTACCAAGTCTCAGAACAAGAGCAAAAACCTGGACTAGAGATTCAGTCCCACGTTAGAGAAGTTCAGTGATGTGCCCAAAGTCACATGCCAAATTAATGGCACGGTGAGTGGAGAATCTTACTTATCATTCAAGTCACTCTCTCTAGCTTCATGCCTGGCATGCAGGAGCCACTCAATCAGTATTTGAGAAAATAAATTAACACTTTTCACAACTTAAATGGCACTATTCATTCTATTTCTAGACAGAAGGTAGAAGAGGGTGTTAGGAATGGAAACCAGCTTTATTAGTGTCAGGCCAGCAAATGAGAGCAATAGGTACTTACAGCTAAAGGTTCTGAGAGTGCACTTGATGTTTTGGTATTGAAATTTGTGCTTCCTGTCACCTACATGTCCTCTATAGTCACAGTTTGTGTAGTTTGTGCACGAGCACCATGACTGCTCTTGGTCTTGCATAGAGGATTGTGTATGTGTGCCTGCGTGTGAATGTGTGTATGCATGTGTGAGAGAGTATATGTGCCCGTGTGTGTTTGCACATTCAGGTGGGGGGGCAGTCAGAGGCAAAAGTGTAAGGACTCACTCTCACAAGTAGGAACAACAAGTAGTTGGAAAAAACAGAGGTGCGTGTCATAGGCTACTGTTCCTGTGTTACCTAGTCCCTCTGTGAGAGGAGGTATTCTGTCACATCTGCACTTGAAAATGATAAGAGCAAATTCTTAGTCACTGATATGAAATCCTGAGCTCCATACTCCCCCTTTCTAGGCTAGAAACACATATGCCGCACTCAAGGCTGTCTCCGGTCACCTGTGAGTAGGTGGAGCACAGAAAATTTGTTTCCCTTGTACTGAGAACGTCCCTGAAACAGGTAGTGACCATTCACAGCTGGCAGAACCCAGGGCTGGACTCCGTTTGGGGACATGACCCAGGGCTCGCTGTGCTTCTGAGCTGGGCAGACTGCGGGAGGAGCCCTTGCTTGCTGCTGAAATGCTCCTTGTGACAGATAAAGCTATTGAGTGTCTTCCAGGGCTGGGTATCATCTTTGTGAAGAATGACAGGATGATTTTCAATCTAATTGTACTATAAACTGTATTTCAAGATCCTTCCCAAACACCAATGCTTTAAAAAGGACAAAATCATTTTTTTTTCCATCTTCCTTTGCCAAAGAAAATCAGACAGGAGGACAGTGCACAGTCCTTACCTGTGCCAAAAGAATGACAGCATGCCACAGGCTTACCATTCAATACTTTGTAAGGACAGGCCAGTGCAGGCAAAGGCAAGAGTGACCAGCTGTCATTTTTTTCCATATTCCTACATATTGGTCTTTTGTTGAGGTCAAGGAACTGAAATCTACAGAGCAAAGGTAACAAATTTAAAAGCTTGTTAAAGATGGTCCAGCCCTTTAAAAAAATTTTTTAAGGAACTGTAAGGTATGGTTAAATTCTCAAAAGGAAACCTATCCAGAGTTCGTTATATTTTCAAGTATAGAGCCATGCCTGACACACACACACGTTCAAAAGTAGTTCTTTCGGGGCTGGAGCGGTGGCTCAGCGATTTCGGCACTTGCCTTGCAAGCATGAGGACCCGGGTTCAAACCCCAGCACCACGTACACAACTGAGTGTTGGAGCAACTAAGGCCATGTGAAAAACTAAATAAAGTTGTTTCTCTCTTTCTCTCTCACTCTCACTGTCCCTCTTTCTATAAAAAAAAAAAAAGTAGTTCTTTCATTGAAAGTTTGCAAAAGTTAAATACCGTAGTTGAAAGCAAAAGATAGCTGAGAAAAGGTTTTCTTCTGTGCAGACACAAGAGCAGAGAAATAGATAAGACAACACTCTTAAGTAGGTGCCTCTGGGCACTCCACAAAAGCCAAAATGACCCATTGCCTGTTGATATTCAGGGATTTTTCACATCTTCCTTGACTTCAAAATCTAAGTGTCAAGTTTGTCTCATTGAAACTGCTACAATCCCAGAGCCAACAAGACTCTCAGAACAGGTGGCTAAGGTGGAATAAAATGTTTCAAAATCACAATATGTGAAAAACAGAAGTCAAAATAGAAAGGATATTTAAACTTGAATTCATGCTCTTTGAGGACTGGAAAACCATTAATTCATTCCTACATCAGGCTGCTAGGGAAATTAGGGTAACTCCAGAGAGAAGAGAATATTAAGGTGACATGCTATAGGTCAGGTGTAAGACTTCTGTCCAAATATCAGGCTCCTGTGACTGGAAGGAATCCTGGGAGGTTCTTCCTCTTCCAAATTTCAGGTGACATCCTTGCCCTAAGACCAGAGTCCACAAACAAAATCCGGCCTGCTGCCTAGTTTAGTATGTCTTACAAGCTAAGAAAGGTTTTGACATTTTTAATGATTAAAGATCAAAAGAACGGTCCTCAGCCCTAAAAAAAAAAAAAATAAATAAAAAAATAAAATAAAAAAAAAAAAAAGATCAAAAGAAAAATATGTTATCATACTTAAAAATTATATGAAATTCAAGTACTTTAGTGACCATAAATAAAGTTCTAGTGGAACATAGCCCCACGCAGTCTCAGGTGTGTCCATGGCTCACTTTATGTTTCACTGGAAGAGCTCAGTGGTTGCAGCAGAGGTCTAACAGCCCACAAAGCCTACAAGGCCACTAATCTGGCCCTTTACAGAAAACTTCCCCATTGCCTTCTTAGATCATATGAGTGTGAGTTAAGAACAAGGAGCCCTCTGGGTGCCTTTAACAAGGACCACAAGGGACAAGGTTTGTTTTCCCCTTTTAAAGATTCTTTCAGAGAATTCTAACTAGTTAACTGTGACCTGCTGAGGACTTGGAGCTACAGGTCTACTTTTTAATTAAAAAGAAATGTTAGTTGCTGGGCATGGTGGCACACGCCTGTTATCCCAGTATCTTGTGAGTTTGAGCAGGAGGATCACAAGTTCAAGGCCAGCCTCAGCAACTTAGCTAGTCTCTAAGCAACTTAGCAAGAGCCTATCTCAAAATACTAAATAAACAGGAGCTGTGAATATGGCTCAGAGGTTGAGCACCCCTGGGTTCAATCCCAAGTGCCCCCACAAAGAGAAAGAGAGAGGGATTAGTTAGAGACAACTTAAGTCATACTAGCACCAAAAGGAATTTCTCCCTGATTTGCCCATGAAGAGTAGAAGTGACTGACAGAGGGACTACCTCACCCACTGAGTATAATGTCTAAGTTATTCAAGTTTGTGAATCATCGGTTGCACCTATCCCACTCTGATCCAACTCTAATAAAAGACTCTAAATGATATTAATTTCAAGTAAGAAACAAAAGGAAAAAAAATATTCCTGAGTGTCCTACTGAGGAAGAATCTCATCCCTTATGTTAGGGCCAGTAATAGACTGGTAACATCTTCTATTAAGAAAAAGTGGCAGGATACAAGATCAACATGCATAAACCAATAGCTTTCCTATATACCAATAATAACAGGACTGAAGAAGAACTCAGGAATACAGTCCCTTTCAAAATAGCTTCGAAAAAAATAAAATATTTGGGAATTAATCTAACAAGGGAAACCAAAAATCTCTTCAATGAGAATTACCGAACATTGAAGAACGAAATCCAAGATGACCTAAGAAGATGGAAAGATATCCCTTG